>VDFB02111026.1:23397-44201 GCA_007258455.2 Sequoia sempervirens
AGTGATTCCGCATAGAATGTTATGTGCGGGGTCTCCTCTGTTCCTAGGTTGATTGGGTTGCATTTTTCGGCCAAGACTGCTGACTTCTCTTGATGAATAGCCCTTAGGGGAAGATTGAATCCTTCATCCTCAGGCACCTCAAAGAGGTTTTCACCATTGGATACGTCCTTTATTTTTACTATTTTCTTGTCAGAGAGTGCCACCTGTGGCTTTTCACTCATGACTTGGATATGATTCTTAGTTTCTTACCTTTATGCATCAAGGATTTAATCGCTTCCCCATAGTAGGCTGTGTCCAACTCCATTATGAATCCTGCCTTATGATCTCCATCTGGAATGTTATCCTCAACCCCATGAATTCTGAGAGTGCTTCATCGTTTTCGAATGTATCGAGAACTGGTGGTCCTCGTTGGTCATAGTCGATCAGTTGGGGGTAGACTAAGCGGATCTCATGATTTTGCATATTTGGTTCAAAGGATATGGTACTAATCATACATAGAGTGGTATCTTTGAATAACCTAGGGAGATTGGATATGATATCTTCGTCATCGCTACTAATATAGGGCTCAGTGATAAAATTATGTGTGTCCCTACCTGTGACTATTGGTGAGTGTAGTTGTACTATTACTGGCTGAGGAGAAACATTAGCTGCTCAAACCGGAGACTTCTGCAAATTGGTACCTGATGGTTATTCTCTGAGGTACATCCAAGACCAAGATTTGCTATAGGTCGTGATCTCGTGCATGATTGGTATTAAGAGCCCGCTGGGTCATTTTTCTCCTCAGCCTTTGATTTCTGGCTATAGCCCATTGCAAGCATCATGTGTAGGCCTCCTTCTTTCATCCATTGGTAATTCAGGTGTCGCTCTTCATCTCGATACAACATGTTTGATGGATCTGCTTCAATTACCTCATGGCCATGGTCTCCCCATCTTGTGAATTCAGGATAATTTTGAAGATAGGTTTGTGATGAGGGAGCTTGATTTTCTTGTGGGCGTCCTCATGATCTTGGAGATTGTGGTAACTCTCCTATCACAAAAGCATTGTTAGGAAGCCTATAACTTCCACAACTGTCCTCTTAGATGATGAGCTTGATATCAGATATGGTGGGAATGGCGGGTGTCTCTCACGCGAAAAGTGAGAATGGCGTGGATCGCATGTATGATGGATGGGCCTCATCATTTCCTTCTGCAAGACTTGGGGGATTTTGTAATATTTGGCTTCCAGGTTCTTGCAGTATGAAAATGGCTCAGGATCTCCATGGATAGTGACCTCTTGTCCATTATGTGTAAATTTTACACATTGGTGGAAGGTTGATGCTACGGCTTTCATTGCATGGATCCATGGGCGTCCCAGGAGAATGTTGTATGGTAAGTCAAGGTCTAGAACCTGACAGGTGGTTTCCATAAGTGTTGGCCCTACTTGGATAGGGAGCTTAATTGTGCCCTGTGACACTCTTTCTTGGTCATCATATGCTCTGATTGTTATGCCCTTTCCTTTGTCAATGGAATCTTCTGATATCTTTAACTGCTTGATGAGGCTAAAAGAACAAATGTTCAAACCTGCACCTCCATCCACCAGGACCCTTTTGATTTTTCTTTTGTTCACAATGACCTCCAAGTGTAGTGCACGATTGTGAGATGGTTGGGCGGGAAAATCTTGGTCAGAAAATGTAAGGAGGTTAGGCGTTATGATGTTTCCGACCATAGCTTGGAATTGTTCCGCATCAAGATCTGCGGGGACAGTGGATGAGGCTAATGCTTCTTCGAGGATCTTTTTATGGGCCGATGAGATTTTTAACAACCCCATGATGGAGATGTGTGCTGGCGTTCTTTTGAGTTGGTCTACGACATTGTAGCTATACAGAACGGCTCTTGATGAAGGAACTCTATTGGGTTGGGATGATCCTGCGATGGTGACTTTTCCGCCTCTTGTGGTGACTCCACAGTCTTCGGCATGGGCGCCCTTGATGGTGATTACCATGCAATTTTCATTGAGGTTGGCAACAACGGTTTCGTATACATGATTTTGCTGCTTTACACTGCCTTTTCCTTTATCCTTGTTATTCCCTTTGTTGCCATGATTCGGCATCGGATTTGTGTAGATTTTAAGATCCTGATTCCCTGTAGGTGTTTCCACATTTATGATTCTTTTGTCAATGAGATCTTGAATGATGTTCTTGAGTCTCATACAGTTATTTGTGGCCTTGATCTTGTGGAACTCACACATAGTTGATTTTCATTGTACCAAGGAGGTTTGAAACCTTCAATTCTTGATAATTCTCAAGCGATAGAACTTGGATGAGTTTTTGGAAATGGGTAAACTTTTTCATGATGTCCTCAAGTGGTTCCCCCAAAGTAGTGTATTTTCGTTTGGGGTATGTTTTGTGTTGAGGTAGTCCTCTTTGGTCATTGAAATTATTGATGGTGGGATTATTGTTGGGTTGATATGTTGTGTGATGAGTGTTTTGGCGTTGTGGTTGGGTTTGCGGTGCAGGTGTATTTTGGCATGGACCACTAATGACCACCTTGGCATCGACGACGCCATCATTAGTGATGTTCTTGTTTCTCGCCCATGTACGAGGTTTATCATTGTAATTTGAGGGTGGGCGATTGTTTTGTGGTTCATGATATGATGTTGATTCGATGGGTTGGGTTGCAAGGGCTCTTTCGATGCTAAGCGCCTTGGAGATCAATTGATCATAGGTGGTGATTCCCTGAACCTTGAGGTGGAATGATAGGCGACTTTCAAGATTGGCTATGATTGTGCAGACTTGTTGCTCTTCTGGCATGGTCCATTGGCTCCGATTGGCCTTGGATCGCCATCGTTGAAGGCATGAGCGAAGATTCATTCTTTCCTTGTTCGAATAGAGTTCTTGAGACTAACATCATTGTAATGTTACATCGTAGTTTCTAATGAATCTCTCCTAATTTCTTGAATGTCCTAATTACTTTGAAGGTGGCGAGAGAACCATTCTATAGCGTTGTCTGCCAAGCTCCTAAGGAATAGCCGCATCAGATAAGTATCGTCATATGCAACCTCCATACAATGAACCTAGAATTCCCTGATGTGATCTTCAGGGTTTCCCATCCCTCGATATTTGTCAAATTTAGGGATCTCAAATCCCTTAGGGAATGGTTTCATGTCTGGGCTCCTATCAAATGGATAGGACTGAGTTCTTTTCGTTTTGGTTGTTACATACGATTGAAGATCAGTACTTGTTGTGAGAGCAACTTGAATTACAATATGGAATCATGTCGTACGAGAGATCAGGGGGTGGGATGAATGTGTTTTGGGGTGTTGCAATCGTGGTTTGGATGAATGAGTTGGTGTGGATGGATGGGTTGGTTTGGATGGATGGGTTGGTTTGGATGGATGGGTTGGTTTGTGCGTTGGTCACTGGTATTGGTATGTTGTGGCGAGCGAAGTAGGCTTCTACTTGCCTTTGGATGAACAACGCTTGTTGTTGCTCTTGTTGTTGTTGCGCTAGGATTTTTGCTTGTTGTTGCACTTGTTACTGTTCTAACAACACTTGTTGTTCTGCTAGCTGTTGCGCTTGTTGTTGTTCTAACAACGCTTGTTGTTCTGCTTGTTCTTGTTCCCACAACGCTTGTTGTTGAGCTGCCAATTCTGTTGCTTCTTGCTGCTCTTGGTATTGCTTTAATGCTTGCTGATATGCTTGCCATTGCGCTGCTTGTGCAAGAAGTTGTGCTTGTGCTTGTGCTTGTGCTTGAGCTTGGGCTTGTGCTTGAGCTTGGGCTTGTGCTTGGGCTTGCGCTTGAGCTTGTGCTTGGGCTTGCGCTTGTGCGGTTTGTTGTTGCAATAAAAGTTGTGCTTGAGCGACTCTTTGTGCTTACAATGCTTGTGCGGCTTGGGCGGCTTGTTGTTGTTGTTGTTGCAATAAAGCTTTGGCTTGTTGTGCTTGTTGTGCTTGTAATGCAGCTTGTGCGGTTTTGGCAGCTTGCGCAGCTTGAGCGGCTTGTTGCACGGCTTTTTGTTTTTGCACTTGTTGATAGCCTCTTTGGAAAGCAGCTTGCAATGTTGCGTCGAATTGGTTTGATGTGGTGAATGTTGGTGGCGGTGGGGGTGGTGGTGGATTTGGAATGGCGTTTGTGGTGGTGGTGAATGATGATGTTGTGTTGATCATTTGGTTGGTAGATGGTGTTGTCATGTTGATTGCGTGATTGGTGGATGGTGTTGTTGACGTGGTAAGTGGCATCGTTGATGTGATTGGCCCTTGAGAGACCATGTTTTGCAATGTTGTGGGGGTGTTTGATGATGTTGCCATTGCTTGCGTGTTTGTCATTTGTGATGTCAACAATAAGTTTTGAGCGTTTGGCAAAATGTTTTGATTCATGGTTGGGATAGCGGTTTGATTGATGCTTGGTAGGGGAGGCAACCCCAAGCCAAGGAGGGATGTGGATGATAATGATAGTGGTGGGATAGGTGGAAATGTGAGGGGGGTGAATCCTTGCGAGAGCGTTGTGGTGTTAAAAATGCCCCCTGGTCCGAATATGTCTCCCTCTTTTTGTGAATTCGTGAGAAGAGGTGTTTGTGATGCTCCATGAAATGATGTTGATGATAGGTCATAATGTAAATTGAGAGGAACATTTTGGTGTAATGAATTTTGGAGGGTGTTTTGTTCCACTGTGGTGTTTGCGTCCAAGTTTTGGTTATTCACAAGGGGATGTGATTGAAGTTCATTGAGAAATGTGTTTCCCTTGTTTTCATTTGGTTGAGTTGGAGCAATCGATGTCGTGATTTTTGGAATGTTTTGCGTGACGTTTTGGGATGGAGGTGTAGATGAAATGGGGATGGTGGATGAGATTGGTGGAAAAGATGTCTCCACTATAGTGCTCATATCAAAATCCGAAGGCAACTTGGCCCCTTGCTTTGCTAGTTCAAGCATGTACAACGAAGGGTTAAGTCTCATCATGATGTTGATGATTCTATGGTTATCTGGATTTTGGAGCATTTCAGTTATTTCTTCGCGAGACATTCCAAAGGTGAGGTCTTCCCCTTGATTTTCTTCTTGTGGGTTTTGTGATGATGAGGGGACCAATGGATTGCTTGATTCTGCAAGATTCATTTCTGCATTTGTTTGGCTAAGGTCACTTGAAGCGGGAGTTTCTTTGTGGGCTTCCATACTCTTCTTGTATTGAGATCTCGTTAGAACCATAAAACAAGGATCAATCTTCGGAAATATGGGAGATGAATCTCTTGATTCCTTGGATTTAATCTCTATTTTATGTCCCAAAGTGAAAGTTTTTAGGATGCCTTTTAGGATCAAACGTGATGATGATATGATGGTGATGTTCAAAGATGGATGTTATGGATGTTTTGACTTTTGATAAATCTTGAATGAAATACTAGGCTTTGGATTTTTTGATTGGTTTGATGTTTTGGATTTTTGAGACTTTGTCCTTGATCTTGATTTGGATTTTGATTTTGGATTTTGAACAAAAAGACCCTAAGATGTTTGATAATGATCTAAAGGATAGTTGTGTTCAAAGGATGATGATTTGGATATGTGTGAGGAGAAGGATACATCTACCCACACCTACCCAAATAGGATGATTGTTTCACTAAGTATATGAGAAGGATTCATCTACATACACTAAGCTAGACAAGATGATTTGGATGACTTTGACTAAAGATATGCAAAAGGATGCATTCACACACTCCTAGCCAAAGGTGTTTTGATAAATGTTTTCAAGGACTTGATCTCAATGAGTTTGAATGATTGCTTGATTTTGTCATAAAGCCTAGCATTTCAAGGATGATTTCAAGGTTTTTCAAAAGATGACTTGTGAGATGAATGTTTGGATGTTTTGAAAGATGGATGAAAGAGGTTTGATTTTGTTTTGATCCCTAGATGAACCTAAAAAAGACCACTTTGTACTTTCCAAGACCTAGGTATTGAAGAGCATGCATATGCTTCCTAAAGACCTTTGTTAACCAAGGAATGATTTGACCATTTTGGATTTCCAATCAATGATTTTTGCTTTTGGGATTTGGAGTCTTCAACACACATGAAAGTTCATTTTGCTTAGTCTTTGCTTAATGGATTTATTTTACCAAAAACACTCTCTTTGATTAAAGTTTCAAACTAAGATGTACCAATGTCTTAATTTCTTTAAACCCCACAAGATATTTTATGTGGAAATTCAACGAACTTAAGGCAAGGGTTTTCCTATTGTTTACTCAAGAAGACAAATTGAGATATAATCCAATGCTTAGGAACCTCTACGAATGTGAATCCGCAGGGAAAGCAGTAACATATGGATTGAGTCAATGATATTTGTCTAAAAGAGGGTTTGAAATTTTGAGAACCATGTTGAATGTTTGTTTGCAAAATATTTTCGAATACACACTGTGTTTTCAAACAAAGAATAATTACAAGCCCTATGGATGTGATAGACAATGTTTGTTGAGTCCCCACTTGGACAAGTCCAGCTACGCCTACTTTTAGCGGATGGTTAGATGCTTGACCCCACTGGCTCCTCCACGGCACTCACTTATCACGGGCAGCCAAGCATCAACACCCATGAAACTCCCATGGCATGCTTTCCATCTCTACTAAAAGCCGTAAAATTGTGGGCGGCTTGAGCGGCGCTCTTGCACCAACAAACAGATTAAGGATTTTGGAAAATTCTAACACATAGGTTCTAGTAAGGACTTTCCGTTCGTAGGAGTTGACCCAACGTGGCAAGAGTCCCCTTTCGGATCCATCTTGTCGGAGCCAACCGCGTGATTATGGCGTTTAACCAAAATCCTCATTTATATCCCGGCTGGAAATACTCTTGGCTTTAGAGTGTTACCGGTTGAGTCGTCGCTTGGGTGAGTACTTTTTCCCCAAGGCAGGCCCTCTAAGATAAACAAAAGCGAGCAAAGACACAATCCGTAACTCGATCGATCTTTGATGGCACAAAGAACGAGAATGTACGCGAAAATGCCCCTACTCACACTCGCACAAGATGTTCAATTTTTAAGCCCAAAATGAAGTGTTTTAAAGCAATAAAATGTATTTTGAGAGTTTCTCTTGCACCCTAGATCGCACGAAGCGCAAGGGGAGAGGATACGCACTCAAAAGACAAAATAACACAATCAAGCACTTGTTCGTTTTAGCCTCAAAGCAATGATGACTTCATTTTAAGCACCAAAATCAAGTGTGAAGTTTGCCTTGTTCAATTTTAAACCAAAACAAAATCTAGTAAGTGTGTTCTAAGGTTCGTTTTAAGTCCTTTGCAATGAAAAACAATTTGTTCGTTTTAGCCTCAATTGAAAACTAATGTTCTAAAACGAAAAGGAAAACAATTTCGTGAAGTGTTGATCAAACACTTAAAGTGTTAAAGAACACATTGTGTTTTCAAAAAAAACATTTCCCTCCTTTCGTGAAGTAGTATTGATCAAAAAAAATCAAAGTGTTAAAAAACACATTGTGTTTTCAAACAAGAATCCTCCTCCTCTTTTGCTTTGCATCTTTTCGCCTTTGTTCGTTTGTACCTTCGCTTGTACCTTCGTTTGCTTTTGTACCTTGGTTGCCCTTCGTTTGATTTTTTGTACCTATTTATATAAAAGGAAGTTAGATATACGTGATAAGGGTATGCATAAGAAAAAAAGAAAATAAAAAAGAATCATTCCCTTAAAAAAAATTAAAAAAAAAGATCCAAGATTATATACTTTACCTACTTTCATAAAAGAACACTTTGATTTCACAATTTCTACCTTTAAAAGTCATGAATGAAGAAAAAAAAAGAAATTTCCATGCAAAAACCAAAAAAGCACAATTGATTTCAAAATTTTCATGTTACTTCTCCCTTGGACATAGGTGGATAAACTTTGTGTCACTTCAATTTGAACGACATGCAACAGCACCAAGATCTCACAATCATAAAAAAAAAAAAACTCAGTTTCTCAAGGATTCATTGGATCATAAATCTGGTGATCCAACTCAGTTTCATAACAATCAGTGTTTGAATGATAATTTGGTTAAGGGGACAGATACTTCAACTAAACGTGCTGTAGTGGATGGTGAAGTTCATCTTCGTATAGAAGATTGCAAGAAGATTAACACAATCCAAGAGTCTGGTAAGCATGATAAACAGGAGACCTCAGGACAAACTGTGGAAACAGATGTGAATTTGGATGCTGTTGTTTGTATTTCTTCAAGTTTAAATCATCAGGGCTGCAAGAATACCGAGAAAGTCAATAAAAACCTGAAAAGAGATGCAAGTGATCAGTCAGTCAGTGATAAAGACACCATTGGTAATAATGACATGATAAAAGATCAGAGAAACAATGGTATCTGTACTCTTCAAACAAAATCAATTGAGCATCTAGGAAAGCTCTTTCAATCAAATCATGATGATTCAGCTAAGTGTGTCACAGTGGATAGTGAAATTCATCTTCTCGTAGAAGATGGCAAAAACATTAATCAAGTACAACAGTCTGGTAAGTATGAGAAACAGAAGACGTCAGGACAAGATAAGGAAGCACATGCGGGTTCAGGTACTGTCATTGGTATTTCTTCAAGCTCAGATCAACATACTTGCCAGAACACAGAAGCAGTTGATAGAAAAATGAAAATAGATTCAAGTGATCAGTCAGTCTGTGATAAAGGCAGCACTGATAACAATGTCAGGATAAAAGATCAGAGAAACAGTGGCTCCTGTTTTTTTTTTTTTTTAAATCAATTGAGCATCTAGGAAAGCTCCTTAAATCAAATCACAATCAACTGCCTAGTATTGAGCAATGTAGTGCTTCTTTGGATGCTGCAATTCATGGCCTTTCAACTACTAGTTTTTGAGGGTTATGAGTATGACAATGGCTTGGATGAATTGGTGCCTTTCAATTCTTGCAAAGGTGATATTCAAAGTCGTAACAATGGTTCAGAGAACCCTGTGCCCAAGAGTCCATGCAAAGATACCTCTTTAAACACTTTGCAAACAGTTGCAGTGACAAAGAAAAGGAAAGTTGGGGACAGGCACAGAATCACTGCTTTTGCACAAAATTTATCATAAACACCCGGCCTCACCAAAAACAGATTTTGTATGTGACGGTTCAATTACTGAAGACAACTTTGAAAAGCTATGCAAATACCATGTACGAGATAGCATAAATGCAAGAAAATGAATAACAAGACAGCACGACCCCACCATTAGCAAGGAGACAGAGTGACAGCAAAGAGGACAACTGCCAGCACCAACCCCCTAAATAAAGCATAATGACCATTGAAAACACCAGGGATCCTTCTGATAGAGTCCTCCGAGTTAGCTTCCCTACCAGTGCATAATGATTATGGCCGAAGCTTGTATTTAAGACTATGTCAGAATAGGTGCAACTTTAGGAAAAGACCAATCTTGTCACAGACAGCAGAGCTCAAGGAATTTGAAAGAGTATCAGCTAAGGTAGGCGTAGTATTAAAGACTTTTAAATGTGTTGCATGAAAAGGGGATGGCGCCTAAATTTCTTTCAAACTTTCAGCGTGGTTTACAGTGAAATGAAACAGTCAGCAATCTATAAGATACTTTTGTTTAAGGCGTAAATGTCAGAGAGGACAAAATTTGCGAACTTAGATCTCATGAATAATCTGTTAGGCTCTAATGACTCGCAAGTTTAAGACGTCAGTATTTATCAAAGCATAAAAGAAATTTGGCCACGCTGTCCTCTTAGTATTCTGCATACAATTTTGAGTAGAGGGGCGGCCTAAAGACCACGTTCTTCAACACAAATCTGCGTGTATTATCAAGCTTCAACTAGTATTACCTTTTCTTCTTTCTTCCCCCTATTCCATAGTTGGATTGGTGTCACATGTGCTAGTGACCCTTTCCCAATCCTTGATCAAAGCTCAAATTGTGCAAATGCAAATGGAGATGGTGGAGTGATGGTGAACAAGATCAAATCTCAAATGAAGAGAGTAACCTTGCAATAGATTGTGAAGGATTTGCTTGAGGATGATGCTTGTATTTAAAGATTTTCAAAATGTTGAATGTTGAAGAGGGACCAATGTGGGATCAAAATCAAGCCAATGAGTTGAGGACACTTGTCATCATGTGATTAGTTAATGTGTGTGCAAGATTTGGGAAGAGTGCCCAAGAGGGGGAAATTTTGAATTCAAATTTGCAATAAATTTTGAGAGTGGGACAAGAAAGAAGAGCAATAAATGCCCTGTTTGACTTGTCATGTTGAGAGAAAATGATGTTTTAATAAATCAATAAAATTGATTTATTGTGCAAGTGGCTAGGTCTAGATAATGCAAGTGGGATGGGATTAGCCTTAGATTAGGATTAGATTAATTTAATGATGATTATGCTGATTTAATGCTGATTAACTGATTTGACTTTTTGGACTTTGGAAAATGATTTAAGATTTGATTTAAATGGCTTTTTTATTTTAAATAACCTTAGGCAATGAAATTATTTAAATGGATGAAGGTGATGAATGGATCCAATGCAAGAGCTAATTTGACCGAATCTGATCGAATGCATAATGTGAATTTTGCATGTCTACACTAACCAAGGAGAAGGTTATTCTTGTTAAACAAAGAAATACCTTTCAACGTATTTTCAATACTACCACTGTACATATTAGTGAAAGGAGTGAAACAAATGGAGGTCAATTAGGTGAATGGAAGAGCAAGAGTTTACATTGCATAAGGTTGAATACAAACTTAAAAGATCAATTTATAATTATGAACTTGACTTACACCACTAGACTTGACCCCAATAAATAATGTGCTCAACACAAAATACAAGGTATTCAACTAGTAGATAGATCTTATTTTCAAGGTAGATAAAGAGCATACTAAAAAATCTTCATCAAATGATAATGATTCTTTAGTCATAAAGCTAAGTACCCTTGTTTTACTTATTTATTTTAAGTAAATTTGCATTTAATATTAGAATCTTGATTTCCTATATAACCATATCATTACCAATCTAGATCAATAATGTTTACTTGTATGCATTTTAATAGATTAGCTTAAACATTAACCTTGAGGGAAATCTTATTTTCCTTTACACAAAATGTTATTTAGAATTAACCAAATTTTAGGAAATTATAAAGATACATAAAAAGTGAAAAGAATTAATTTTTTTTCCATTAGAGTATTTTCTAATGGTGAGATTTTCTTACCCATGTTGATTCAAATTAGTTTCAAATACATTTGAGAAAATATCTTAATATAATTATATAGTCACATGTGACACACTTTTGTGCTAATTTTATCTCATTTCCCCAATCCATAGCCACATTAATTTACTCCCACTTCCACACATTCTCGTGCATTTGACCTGATCTCTTTCCTTTCTACATGTATTCCCATATCTTTTTATTCTGAATTCCCACACACTTAATCCTTATCTCAATATATAAATCTATTTATTCTAGGTCATTTCAATTATGCTTGGGAGTAGTCTTGCATGATGGAGATCTGACCTATTTTAGAAAAATTAAATTATTGACTCATGCACATTTACACTAATTTATGGGAGTCAACATTTATACGTGTTCGTGTGATGATTTGTTGTGTCTTAGTATTTAAAAACATTCACTTGATCATTTGAACATATCAAGTAGCCATTGATCATCTATAGTCCTATTAGTTTATAAAATCTGCCCCTCGGGCACTACAATTTTTTTTTTGCATTCACAACATCCACCACTTAGAGGATTCAGTGCCTTCCATGAAACTTAATAGTGTTAACTTCAATACTTTTGCATTCCCATGGTGGGATCAACTCATTCTTGCCAAATATATGCTTGCACAAAAGAGTGATATAGTCCCAAGGTTAAGGTCATTCCTAGACCTACGACCTAAGCCCAAGGGCTCATGATGACTTTGCCTACGTATCCCCTCGTGGGAATTAGAGGCATCGTAGTTCTCCCCACAATAACAGAGAGAGTTCAATCTCACCTTTAACACATAACTATTAATTTAGTACATGTAAAATATTAACATAGTCAATTATAATATAATGATAATAATCTTGCTATCAAGTGTTGGGTCCATACCAAAAATTACCAAGTAGTGTACAAAAATTCACAATATTCACAAGGGACATATCATACCATAATCTAAAGATCATACACAATGTAAGTCATGAGCATACCTCCATATACACAAGCTAACTAGCTCATACACAGATGTCACTAGTGTAATAGTGACTAGATCATACAAAAATCATAAGTGCAACAGTGACTGTCTCATACACAGATCACAAGTACAACAAGATTAGCTCATATGTACATCACAAGTACACAATCATTATCTCATTCACATATCACAATTACCTTACTGACTAGATCCAACATGTATCACAAATACATAGTGACAAGCTCCATCATACATCACATAAACATAGTGACAAGATCCCCCATACATCACATAACATAATAACAATGGCTAACACATGTCCATAATGCATCCCAGATAGAAAGAATATTAATGCATTTTGCACTACACCATGGGTCCTATCTTTTCCACCGGTCTTCTGCACCATAGGACAAATGGGAAAAGGATTCAATGCATCCCATACTACATTGTGGATTCATCCTCAACCCCACAAGGCTAAGTATATAGTCTAACAACTGGGAAGGGGATTCAATGCATCCCATACTACACCATGGGTCCGTCCACCATCCCAAGGGTTTCCCCAAGTAGTGAACCTACCAAACCCGATGGATTCCAACTTCAATTGCCTATAGGCCACCAACGACAAGTATATCCATGCAAGAAGAAGTAGCTCCTGACATATACCACCTTGTGACCTTAGTGGTATTATTAAGTATCTTCTTCACAATCTCAAGTAACACTGGCCTCGATCACCTCCATTCCCTTAGTGATAGCCAGTGAACCCCCTCGATACAACAGTTAGCCCAGGATTACTGTTACCTACATGAATTGGTCCCTACCTATGCAACCATTACCGTATCTTAATCATAACCAGAGTAGCTTGATACCTTCACCTCTATGAACCAGGTGAATGCTAATTAATCCCTCATAGTAGCCCAGGCATCGATCATTGGCATGGTCCATTGACTTCCTATCACTGCCCAAATATCCCATAGGTTCACTCTTGGATGGGTCATACATAACATGAATCGCAATCACATTCAACACATATAAGGGCCTATACATAGAGACCTCTAGATATGGAGTTAGTTTTCACAACACATAAAGTCACATGGAACCAACACAAGATGGACTTTACCCATCATATACATATATTTAATTACCAATATAACGTAGTCAATCTTTTCTTCCATATAAAGACATATTAGGTATTAAATACATATTATTAGGCTTCCCTTACTCGTGCATACCCATTTGGTACCCATTTAGCCTCAAACCAAAGCCTACTAAAGAGAGAAGGTCAACCAATCAGGAACAACCCCAACCGTTGGAGTTATTCCCCCCCCCCAAACCCTCCCCCTACAGACTTGAAGTCACAGGGGCATCCTTTGCCCAAGGACCGCCTATGTTCCCTCTTCCAAATGGGTCAAAGTCACACGTAGTTCTCCTCACCACGTCTCCCAAAGGATTCCTACCCATCATTCCCCATTTAGCAAACCCATACCACAACACTCTCATCGACATATGCAAAATTATTAATTAAATCACACCATAGACATTAATCCTAACTCAATGCAAGCATAACACATTAATAATATGATAATTAATATCCTTGATGTTCTAATTTGTTTACCCTATGGTGCAACCCCATACTTTGGTAATACTCTAGTTCATAGCTTAGGTAATTTATTTATACTAAGTATGAACATGATGGTCAAAAGAAAGGTCTCAAGAGATATTAGATAACATGATCTCATATGTTTATCTCTTAACTTAATCTCAACGACTTCCTCAAATTAGATGACAATCATCTTCCATTTGGTATGTACTCATACGTTTTTCCATTACCACTCTTGAACCCTTCTCTGAGGTCCTATGATAGTTCCCATATGGGGTTTCTTATACTCGAGATATCAATAGATAGTTGTGGTACCACTAAGTAAAGTCACCCTTACAATATTAGGCAACCAAGAGCCAAGGCTCACATTGTTTATATCTAATTCTTGGTTCATTTTACAGGGTCATCTTGCAAATAATAATTTGATCTAGAAAATTTCCACCTTATATCTCTTAAATTTCAAACATAAAGTCATTCAAATATTTAACCCCTGGAGGTGATTATAGTTATTTTTCCCAAGGTTAGGTTGATTTCTTAACAAGAAATTCTCTTTGTTTGTAGAAATCATACTATCACTAGACCAAGACACTATGCCATAGTGGATACATAAACATGAAGTTACATTATGATGCAAGGAAGGGTGATATAAATCTCACACAAACTAATTCCAAAAGGTTTGCAAGGTCACAATCACCTTCTAGGGTATCTTCCTTTGATAACCCACCTATTGCCTTATAGACAAGGAGACACACTTATTCAACTATATATTCGTCTAATGATATTTGCACCACTTGATGAACACACTTTTAGGAACCCAATATGATATTATACAACATATCAAACCCTTGCTTAGGGTTTTTTTGGACCAACACACCAAAATATGAACTGCAACACTGCTTTGAGGCCCAATTAGGCCTATTTTCTAAAGGAGATCTATGTTTTTCTTCTCCAACAACCTAAAAACCTTCATTCACACTTCCAACCAGTCACCAAACTGACATTTCTCTTCAATTTTGTGTTGTCCTACACAAAAACCAGTGAATTCATTCTTGGCACTCAAATTTGCCAAGCTTAAGCACGTGCAAATTCATCTTCCACAAAATCACCCTACCTCACTACCACAAAAATCCTAAAGATAACTCCTACTAGGCCCATTCCACCAATCTGCAAAGTTACCGTATGGTGGAATGGCCTTAAAACTCCATTCTTCTTGTCAAACCCTAGAAAACCCTAACAACCAACCAAGCTACAAAAAAAAATCATTTTCTCCTCTAAATCTTAATGAAAACCTTCCTAAATAGATTCAAAAGAAAGTTTGAATGATTCTTCACCAAATTATATGATTCTCACATTATTATAGGATATATGGGATCGTAGAGATACAAAATTCACAAAAAAACACAGTAAAAAGCTTAAAAAATAGAGTAATCTTGTATTATATCACCAAAAATTCTTCAATCCAACCTGCATCAAATGTTTGAGAGGATTTTTAAACATGTTTAGACACCTTTCCAATGGCCACCAATATAATTTCAAAATACTAATCATTTAAATTCCAACTACCATCCTAATTACCCACCAAACTCCTAAAACCACCTAATGACCCAAATTACATCATATTGTGGTCACATTGACCTTATTAAATCATGAAATGACTCACACCTAACCTAGACTCCACATAGATGCATTGACAAGCCAAAATTGTAGAGGTGCTCCTACACCATTCAGCTGAGGAAAATTTTCATCCTCCGGATGAAATGAGATCTTTGATAGAAGCACCATGCTACTTAATGTCTTCTTCATTCATCCATTGGGCATCTTCAATGGGAAAACCTTGCCATTTGACCAAATACTCATTGTAGACCTTCCTCCTTGTTCTTCTAACCTCCCTTGTATCAATAATGCTTTCAAGCTTCATTGGATGTCTAGGAGGTAAGTCCTTCACCCATTCTTCATCTTCAGCATCAGCAGTACCTGCAACATCATCACCTGCATTCACATCGCCCTTGAATGGATACAAGTCAGCTACATTAAAAATAGGAGATATGTCAACTCTATGTGGCAATTCAATCTCATAGGTATTTTGGCCAAATTTTTGCACTATTCTACAAGGACCTATCTTCTTCATCATTAACTTTGTGTATTTTCCCTCTAGAAGTCTCTCATTTTTTACATGAGAAAGGACTAGATCCCCAACTTTGTATTGCACATCCTTCCTTTTCAAATCTGCTTTTTCTTTATATTTTTCCACACTCTTCTTCAAGTTTTCTTTCACCTGATCATGGATGGACATATTTCATTGCAATTGCAAAGTCTTCACCTGATGCACTCTTCTTTTCCATGTCCCTTGGATCTCTAAGCTCATAGATACCTCTAGGATTCATCCCATAGACCACTTCAAAATGGCTCTTCCCTATGCTTTTGTTTACTGAGTCATTGTAGGCATACTCTGTTTGAGGAAGAACAACATCCCATGATTCTCCATGCTCCTTGGTCAGACATCCTTGGGCAGACATCTTAACAAGTTACCAAGATATTTATTGGCAACCTTTGTTTGGCCATCCATTTGTGGATGGTATGCTGAGCTGAATTGTAACTTTGTACCCAACATTTTCCACAAGGTCCTCCAAAAATGACCTATAAACTTTGAGTCTCTGTCAGAAACAATGGTTAGGGGTAATCCATGAATCCTAACAACTTCTTTGAAAAACAACCCAACAATATGTGTTGCATCATTGGTGCTTCTACATGCAATAAAATGTGCCATTTCAATGTTGAATCTATCTACCACTACAAAAACACTATCATTCCTCCTTTGATTCTTAGGCAATCCTACAACAAAGTCCATACTAATAGACTGCCATGGATGGTTAGGGACTGGTAAAGGTTGACACATACCATCATTTGAACTAGTTCTCTTTGCCCTTTCGTAGATTCCACAACCTTCAACAAACATTTTCATATCAACATCCATCTTAGGCCAATAATAGAACCTTTTGACCTGCTCCAATGTCTTATCAATTCCAAAGTGTCCACTCAAACTCCCACTATGTTTCTCCTTCACCAAATTGGCTCTCATGGAGCACTTAGGTACACACAATTGGGCTCCCTTGAACAACAACCCATTTTGCAAAACATAATCTGCATAATCACTATGAAAATTGCCTTGAAATTGATTACAAACTAAAAAAATTTCCTTGAAGTCATCATCATGTGCATACATACCTTTGAGGGAATCAATAACGATGCTTTGAAGCTACAGCTCCTACACCAACATTGTTCTTCTACTAAGAGCATCAACAACTTTGTTTGCTTGACCCTTTTTGTGCTTAATAGAGAAGGTATAGGCCTGCAAGTACTCCATCCATTTCATATGCCTATAACTTAACTTGTCTTGGCTATTCAAATAACTCAATGCATGGTTGTTAGTGAACACCACAAACTCCTTTGGTAATAAGTAATGTCTCCATTTTTTGAGAGAATAAACCATAACATAGAGTACAAGGTCATAAGAAGAGTACCTTCTCTTGGCATCATTTAGTTTTTCACTGAAAAAGGTCACTGGTTTTCCATCCTGACTCAAAATTGCACCTATGGAAAATCCACTTGCATCACATTCCACTATAAAAACCTTGTCAAAATCAGGAAGAGTGAGAATTGGCATTTGTGCCACTCTTGATTTCAGATATTAAAAGCTTCTATTAGCATCTGCATTCCAACAAAAATTATTCCTTTTCACCCCTTTGATGGTATCAATCATTGGTGCAACTATATGGCTAAAATTCTTGATAAAATTCCTATAGAAGTTGGCTAGTCCATGAAAAAATTTGACTTCTCCCACTGTGGTAGGTGTACGCTAGTTAAGTATTGCCTCAACTTTTGCAAGATCCATTCTCAAAGTCCCCTCTGATATCACAAAACCAAGATAGATTAACTCCCTTTTTATAAACTCGCATTTTTTGAGGTTGACCATAAGCTTCTCTTCATTGAGCTTATTCAAGAATTTATCAAGATGATCCAAGTGGTCTTCTTTTGTTTTGTTTTACACAAGTATATCATCTATATAAACTACCACTCTACCTATGAAGCTCATCAACACCTCATTCATTAGTCTCATGAAGGTACTAGGAGTGTTTGATAGTCCAAATGGCATCACAAGCCATTCATACAAGCCTTTATTAGTTTTAAAAGTTATCTTCCACTCATCACCTTACCTAATTCTTATCTGATGTTAACCACTCTTTAAATCTATCTTAGAAAAGTATCTAGCACTGGCTAAGCTATCCATTAATTCCTCCATTCTAGGGATAGGAAAAATGTACCTTATATGGTAATTTTTTTTTTGGCTCTTGAATCAGTGCATAATCTCCAATCTCCATCCTTCTTTGGAGCCAATAATATTGGTACAACACAAGGACTTAGGCTTTCTCTGATCAAGCCTTTGTCTAGTAGCTCTTGAACTTGATTCTTGATCTCCTCATTCTGTTAAGGGGTCATCTTATATGATTCCTTATTAGGCAGGCTTGCACCCGATATCAAATCAATATGGTGACTGACCTCTCTAATTGGTGGTAATGCATTAGGAATCTCCTTTGTCCCTATATGCTCATACTTTTCAAGCAAAGTCTACACTTCACTAGGAACTTCAATTTGATATGTTGCTCCATCAAAATAGTTTTCCTTACAATGGAAAAACCAACCTCTTCTTTCTCCAAGTCCTTCAAGAACACCTTCTCCTTCACAATCATCACACTAGGACCTTCATGAATTGTCCTATCATCTTCTTGCATGGGTTCTAAGGTGATTGACACACAATCCTTCACAATTTTATATTCATTCTTGTAACCATCATGTTGAGCTTTCTGGCCATATTGCCAAGGCCTACCAAGAAGTATGTGGCACACTCCATGGGCACAACGTCACAAAGAATTTTGTCTTGATAAGGTCCAATGGAGAACTCTACCCAAGCCTACGCATTCACAAGCTCCTGCTGCCCCTTGTTGAGCCATGAAATCTTGTATGGATTAGGATGAGGTAACCTTTTCATCTTGAGTTTCTCTACCATCTCCAAGGATACAATATTATCTATTGAACCGGAATCAATGATGACTTTGCATACCTTCCCTTGGGACTTACATGTTATTTGGATCAAAGCTTTCCTTTGAGGGGGTTCCTTGGTGGTTGGCACTTTAATTAGTGTTCTCCTAATCATCAAAGCCTCTCCTACTTCTATTGTGGCACAGGGAGATGGTGAGTTCACACTTTTTTCATCCTCTTCATGAACGAGTTGAGTTCTTCTTTCTCCACCTTAAGAAGTTGTACCTTGTTTGTCCGGGCACTTCCAAGCAGGATGTCCATATTGATTGCAGTTATAACACCTTCCATAGAAGGCATTAAAACCCCTTCCTTGTCCACTATATCTACCCCTAACTCCTAATCTTCTACCTCTGAAATTTCCTATTGTTTCTCCACTAGATTCTTGGCTTGTGCTTTGTTCACTTGGTCCTCTTTGAGAACCTCTACCCCTTAAACTCTTTCCTCTACCCTTATATTGCTTCTCCAACCTTCTCTTGATCTTCTCTTTAGCCTTTCTAGCCATTTGAAAGAACTCCTCTACTGTCCTAGGAGTGGTTAGGTTGAGTTCATCTTGGATTTCTTCTCTCAATCCATTCAAGTATCTAGCCACCTTTTCTTTCTCATTTTCTTTCTCATACTAAGATTGTGAAATTATTCATTATAAGCAACCACATCCAACTCCTTTTGTTTTAGATTTTGCAATCTTCTAAACACTTTTATTTCATAATCAACAAGAAGGAATTGACCCTTTACCTTTTCCACCATTTTGTCCCAACAATTGATCTTGGACTTTCCTTTCTTTGACCTCTCCTCCTGGATGTAGTTCCACCAAGTTAGTACTGGTCCCTTCAATTTTGTTTTTGCAAATTTGACCTTCTTGTCTCTTGGCATCTATTTGTAATCAAAGTATTTGTTAAGAGCATCAATCCACTCAATAACCTCTTCTCCATCAATCTTTCCACCATACATTGGAAACTCTATCTTTACCTCTCTAGCCTCACCCCTGGCAGCCTTGAGCACTTGAAGAAACTTTATCTCTTTAGGATCCAACTCTCCTTGTTGTCCTATAGGATCTTGTGCCATCCCCTTACCTCTTCTCTCTTTTGTCTCTAGTGCTTCCATTCTTGCCAACATGGCTTCTTGGATCTCTCTTAGGGCTCTAATATCCCTAGAAACCATTGATCCACCTTTATGAGGCATATTGAATGCTCTACCTTCAATCTTCTTTCTTTAATCTCAAAACACTTTCTCTAATAGATCTTGAGCCTAAGCTCTGATATCACCTAATGCAAGGCAAGGTGATATAAGGCTCACACAAATTGATTCCAAAAGTTTTGCAAGGTCACAATCACATTCTAGGGTATCTTCCTTTGATAACCCACCTATTGCCTTGTAGCCAAGGAGACACACTTATTCAACTATATCTCCCTCTTATGATCTTTTCACCACTTGATGAACACACTTTCAAGAACCCAATATGTTGTTATACAACATATCAAACCCTTGCTTGGGGTTTTTTTGGACCAACACACCAAAATATGACCTGCAATGCTGCTTCTAGGCCCAATTAGGCCTCTTTTCCAAAGGAGGTCTATGTTTTTCTTCTCCAAAAACCTAAAAACCTTCACTAACACTTCCAACCAGTCACCAAACTAACATTTCCAACATTAATTTTGACAGTTCTCTTCAATTTTGTGTTGTCTTACACAAAAACCAATGAATTCATTCTTGGCACTCAAACCTACCAAGCTTAAGCACGCACAAATTCATCTTCCACAACATCACCCTACCTCACTACCACAAAAATCCTAAATTTAACTCCTACTAGGCCCATTCCACCAATCTACAAAGTTACCCTATGGTGGAATGGCCTTAAAACTCCATTCTTCTTGTCAAACCCTAGAAAACCCTAACAACCAATCAAGCTACAAAAAAAATTCCTTTTCTCCTCTAAATCTTAATGAAAACTTTCCTAAACAGATTCAAAAGAAGGATTGAATGATTCTCCACCAACGTATATGAGTCTCACATTGATT
>VDFB02111027.1:0-15291 GCA_007258455.2 Sequoia sempervirens
GTAGAGGATGTATCAAGTTGGAAGCATCTTGAATGATATGATAAATTGGTAAGACTTAGTTTTTATATGAAGTTTGTGGCAAAGATAATAAATGCTTGTTGCAATACAGATGGTTGTAGCTTAAATTTCATCTTTAGAGCTTTGGAAGGGGTGTTAAACGACTTCATTGTCAAGAGAGGGTGCAAACAACATAGTGTTGGAGTTGATATTGAATCCCACAGTTTCCATAAATTATCTACAAAAAAAAATGTATCACATGAAGAGAGAAAAAACCATTGATTGTGCTACACAACCTTGATAATTGAGTTTATCCAAAAAATTCATATGAAATCTTCTCAATTATAGATTAATGGATGATTACAATATATAATAATGAATTTTTATGTAAGTAAAAATAGACCCTAGATGAAATCTTAGGTGATGATTATATTAGATCATGACAAGTGTCCCCACCTATGCTATGAAACAAAAAAATGTGTGGACCTAAAATAGAAAATAACTCCTAAATTTAGCTTAAGTGTAAAAAAGTAAAATGAAACCTAATTAATCAACTTAGGGAGAAGCTAAAAACCTAATGATGAATGCATGAATGGGTCTTGGATACAAGACTTGGTTAGGTACCCATGTACAAAAAATAAATCTCTCATAATTGGAAAAAATGAGGAAACCTCATGGAAAAACTCCTCTCCCAAAGAGAGAAAAATAAATAAATGTGTACTAGTGAAAGAAGGAAAGGAGTAGATATAACCCTATCACACAAGTACAATAAATGTACCCACAATAGGAGAGATAATATAGGATATGGTTCCTCCTCTAATTCCCAAAGTTGACAAGCTCAAAACAAAACTTTACATAACAGTATTGAATTTGACTCCATTTTCTAACAAACGTTCGTCGGTAGTTCGACAAACATTTGTCGGACAATTGACGAATTGACGAAAAAAATTTCGTCGCTATTTTTTCGTCGAAATTCTGATGATGAATTAAATGTTGAAATAACGGCACAGATTCATTGGTCGTCGACATCATAAAATGACTCAGATGTTCATCGGATTATTGACGAAAACTTCGTGTATCCACCGATGAATTACAACCAAAATGCAATTGCAATGGCTCTTCCAAAGCGTCGAAACAACACCATAAGTTCATCGCTATTTCGACAAAATGGAAAAGGAGTTACGATGAAGCCTTCGTTGCAACTATAGCAACTTCATTGGACCTTTTCGGTGATTCGTCGGTGGCCTTTGTCGAAATTGCGATGAAACAATGCAATTTTTTTTTAAAAATATTTGTTGAAATGTAACATCACGAAGACTCTTGGCGATGACCACCAAATCCAACCCATCGATGAGAGATCAATCATCGGCACAGGATAGAAAACTCACTCCAATAGTCCATGTCTTGCCGATGACTTCCGTCGGCAAGACAAATCCAATGTCACACCGATCTGACCTCTTCAAGAGTTTTAAATAGACCTACACCATGTCATCGCGAAGACTTTTGGTGATGACCACCGAAGCCAACCCATCGGTGAGAGATCAATCATTGGCATAGGATAGAAAAATCACTCTGATAGTCCATGTCTTGCCGATGACTTCTGTCGGCAAGACAAATCCAATGTCACACTGATCTGACCTCTTCAGGAGTTTTAAATAGACCTACACCATGTCATCGTGGAGACTCTTGGCGATGACCACCGAAGCCAACCCATCAGTGAGAGATCAATCATCGGCACAGGATAGAAAACTCACTCTGATAGTCCATGTATTGCCGATGACTTCCGTCGGCAAGACAATTCCAATGTCACACCGATTTGACCTCTTCAGGATTTTTGAACACTGCTAGTTATCAGCAAGACATTCTAAGGGTCTCGCTGATTAAACAAGTGTCTAAGAGAAAGTAAACAAATGCAACCTATTAATTTTCTTATTTTGGGGTTCTTTAGAATAGATACCATCTTCTTGTGTATAATGTACTTATATTCATATTTGAATTCGAGACCAATTGTCATTGCACATTCCATTTTACTTGCACAGAGTATTCTATAAGCAATATATTGATAATGCCAAATAATTTATGGTGTTGTACAACTCTACCTATCATAATAGTTCTGCTATTCCCCCTAGAGAATCCTGCAAAGACAAGTTTACAATACCAAGTCAAATAATATGAAAAAGACTTCCATACAAATTACATGATTATTCTCATAATGGCAATTGTCTGATTACAACAACAATTCCATGAAAGGTTATCCATGCTTCATAAGAGATGGCTGATCATACATATAGACTGCAAGATGCATAGAAAAAGCATTACACTTGAGAACAACCAAGCGCTAACAAGGGAAGGAGTTAAGAAACATCTGGATTGAAGAGAAAATGTGTAGGGAAAATGCTTAGCAGTGTTAAGAGAACAGAGCTTGTAGAACATATTCTTGACCTAATCAAGTTATTGAACAACTTAAACAAAATTAAAATACTAACACATACATGAGACATGTAATGAACTTCCAATATCTGCTATCTTTTTCATTAATGCAGAGGTAGGTAAAGGAGAAATAATTATAATTGTAACACTATTCAAGTCTAGTAAATTATGTTTATAATTTGTGTTCAATGGACCTCAGTTTTATCATTATATTTCCCATCTAATACCATATTTTAATCCAGGGTTCAACTATCTCAGATCTAAAGAAGCACCTTCAATTAACCATTTAAAGTACTATAAAATAAGGTAAGACTTTTACTTGAGAAAGATTGGGTACACTTGTAGGATTAAAGTTCTACATAATCATTAGGATTTATTGCTTTAAAGACATAACCTGCAACATATGAAATGTGGATGACTACAAGTTAGTGAAATGGTCCTTAATATGTGACTAGTTTGCAAATTGATTGGCAGAAAATAAGGTTACAAACAGATCTACTTAAAAAATTATGAGGAAAAACTATTGTAATCATCAAAATAGATGAAAAGTGCAAAGGAAAGAGTTGAGCTACATCTCTAGAGCCTAAAAAACACGTACAGAAACATAAAAAAAGAATAAGCGAGTTTTTTGGTTAGATTAAAGATGGTGCAACTAACAAATGATTCATGTACTTTCACACACAGCCGGGACGATACAGAAGGTACAAAGTCTTCCTCTGTGAAATTAACTACTTATAGAAAAACCCATAAACCAATATTATATACCTCCATGTCTAGCCGAGGGTAGGTATAAGAGAAAACAATTTCCTCAATGCAATGCCAAAAAATATAAATGTGCACATGTAGGTTTTTATTACTCAAAATATCATTTCACTGCCTAAGGAAAAATACCAAAGTGATATTTTAAGTTTCAATCTTCACATAGGCTCCCTTATTGCTACACATGCATATACAAACATTATTCTAGCTCTAAACTATTCAAATATTAAGGAATTAATTAGCTATAAGATGGAAAGTTGTTGTTTAGACATAATCCATCATCTTTTACATATGTTTGTATTCCTCCTAAGCTTGAGATAAATTTGTGTAAATGGAGACTAAAAATGTAGAATCTTTATAACAAAGAAAATTCTTAAAAGGAGGGGGGAGAGAAAAGGGTATGGGGCAAGAGAATTCTTGAATGTATAGCAAAGTATAACATTTTGATCATTATAACAATGAAATGAATCTTAAATTTGAAGCATTAATATCATTTAGAATATTTATGATCAAGAATGAATGTAAGTAGAGAAAATTTTGCATACCTATATATGGTACAAAATTTCATGGTTAAAGTGAGCTTCCATCCAACAACAAGATCCAAATATCCGTGTATCTATCATCAGGCCTCCTAAAATCCTTGAGCTGTCAAAATTTTCCACTAACTTGTTATGCATAAAAGTCAAATTTTAGAGTTATGTCACCACTAAAAATAGAAGAAGCGAGCTTTGAGACCAAATCTACACACAACACAATGCAGTATTCATACAAACCCATACAAACAAACTAAACTCAGAGCATTGGAATGGAAACAACTTCAAATTATGATGCAGAGCATGGATTCAGGGTATAAAGAATCATTTTTATGCCACCATAGTGAAAAGTTAGCACTTTCTTTCATCTTTGCATATTGGTTTGATGCTTCAAGCGATGCATTTCTTATATTGAAAAGTGCATTACCTTATTGTTCTTCTCTTTGTTTCGAGAATAGTTTAATATTCTCTGCCATATGAGAGACCAACCAACATTGACAATTGAATCGGTGACATCCTCCCCATCACATCTCAATTCCCCATACCCAATCATATAACATTAATCATTCATTCATCCATTAATATTTATATAACATTCATTCATTAACATATAGCATTCATTAATTAACATATTCACATTCATTCATTAACATTTGTATTCATTCTTTTAGTTTTTACATATTATCAAAAATATGGTTGTCATGATATGATTACGAAATCACTTTTTGTTTCTTTATAAACTAAAAAGTCTGAAGTGGAGTATCATTTCACAAATCCTTGTCCCCTTCAGTTGTTCTGCCCTCTGCTCATGATCTTATTGTATGCCTAGTCATGTACTAACGACGTGGAGGCTGCTACAAGGGGGAATTTGCTGCAATAACAAAGAAATGTTAAATTGATATATTTTATTATTATTGTTACAAGTATTTCATTAATTAAAAGAACATTAAAAGTGGTTCTCTTTACCTAATGGAGTCCACATCATGTTCTTGAACCACCATTATAGACTCATGCTCAACATGTTGAACACCCTCTAAATCTAATCTGATTGAAAAATGAAAGGTGACATTAAGTGTATACACCAATTGATTAAAATGTTTAAAGAACATGAAATTAGTCCTTTTTACCTGATGGGGCCACATCATGTTCCTGATCTTCTCTAGCCTGATCATGCTCAACACATTGATCACACTCTACATGCTCTAAAGTTGAAACATGAAAGGTTACATTAATTAATACACCAATTGCAATTAAATATGTGTAAAATAACTTTAGAGTGGTCATCTTTACCTGATGGAGCCACATCATGTTCCTGATCTTCTCTAGCCTGATCATGCTCAACATGTTGATCACGCTCTACATGCTCTAAAGTACTGGGATGCACACCATGACCTTCATCTGTAGGTTGTGCTCCACCCTCACTAGGCTGCATTCCAATGTCATATGCAGTATTATCATTGCTTGAATGTTTAAAACAAATAGACACGTAATTAATTTATGGTGGAAATTAATATTGAATAGATTACACAAGTATTCAATTTTATATAAAATTTATTGAGTTTATTTACCTGCGTGTCAGATGTAGTGGAAGATTGTGTTTTCCCAGTCAATACTCTTAGGCTGCGTTCAGCCATGACTCCATAGCCTTGCTGGAAGGCAATCTTCAGGTCATCTTCTATGGGAACTCCATTGAATTCAGAGCCCTACATTTTTGCATAAGATCATGAATTTTGCTTCTATGGTGTGATAAAACAAAAATTGTTTTCAATTTATTATTTGGATACAATATTTCATTTATTGATACTTACAATTCATGTGACTAATTTGATATAACCACCAGAGCCAAGTTTGTGCTGCCCGTGTTTTTCTAGTCTTTCCTTTGTTGCCTTCAATGTGACGGGCAACCTATGAAAAGTTTGAAATCGTTAGTATGTAAAATAAAAGTAATCGATATATTGTTATTGATAGTATCATGCCTTGCCGGCGATTGGTGTCTTTCCTTTTTCTTTTCAACCTTCTCCTTTCCATCAACACGATTATTTCGCTCCCTCTCCAGGAAATCATGGGGGGCGGCTCATACTTTTGTTCTTCTCTAAATGTGACCTATATTGGTCCCTCACATACTTTAGATAGGTACCAACTTTCTTAAGGACCTTGGTTCAGTTGAATGTTTTATCACCAAAGAGCACAACTAAACAGTTAATGAGCTCATCTTTTAAATCTTGATTTTAGGCATTCCACCGTGTACGTATGGTGGGCCCAAAGAGCTCCAATGTAATATCACTTAGAAGTTTATAAAAAACATCATTTCCTACAAAATGATCATGGGATCAAAAGTTAAAAAAAAGTGATCAATAAGTAAATTTCAATTGGATTATATATAATAATAATTAAAACATTTTAAAGTACCTGAGACCTCTATCTTTATAAGAACGAAATCCTCAATCACCACAAATGTGACTAGAAATGTTCCCATACTAGTAATACAGGAAGATCTAGGAAATTTTGCTAAAATATCACCAGTACTAGTGGCCTCTGCATCCCCAGGTACATGTCCTAACGCATGTTTTGGCATGTGTTCGCTGCCAGAGGGTGCACTAACGGATGCCTACATGGTATGTGTTGCCAAAGTTTTGAATGACAATATAGGCATGAATGATGAGATTAGGATGATGTGATGTATCATGGAAGATCGGGATGGACCTTATACCAAACCTTCCCTGCTCCGCCGGGCAACACTGCGATTACCACGATCATGGTCCGGGGGAGCATCGCGAAAGGACACAAAAATCTACGTAAAAACAAAACATGGTTTAGTTAAAACGCCAAAAGTACAAAATAAAACCATGAATGAACTTATGTTATAATTAAAGACCTCATGACAGCACTTGCAAGTTTTGTGATCTTTAGGTCAATATTTTAACCCTCTCTCTTATCTCATGTTTGAGGGCACTATAGACAACAACTTAAGGATTTCTTCATTGCATTTTTTTGGGTCTTCCTTATCATATCGAGAGGGTTTGTTGAATATGTGATGTCATCATCACATAATATTAACTATACCTCCCTATGGATTCTCTCCTCTACTGCTGGTGTCTTTCCCCGATCAGCCAAATGCAACAAGAGTATTAAAAACATTGTCGAAATTAACCCGAAGCGAAACATGAAAACAACATAATAATAAAATATTTTGCTTTCGTATCTAATTTGTACAATTACAATGAGGTAACCCTTTCGGGTAGAAGCGCCTGAAGATACATCACGATCTGTGCTCTGGGTCATAGCCTTCTCTGTATGATCAATGTCCCGCTGTGACAAAAATTAAATATAAAAAAAAATTACCAAAATGAAACCAATAGACTTACGAAAAAAACATAAGAATAAAATGGTATATTGGAGTCATTAATTGGAGGTTGGGTAAAATGGTACATAGTACGTACCACCCCCATAGTAACTGTGTTTGTAACTAAGCGATTCAAATTGTAATCGATTAGCAACTCTTCCCCTGTAGTTATTGATTTTATTGCACATATGAATAAACAGTTTCCCTCGCGTGCCTCAAATATGCAATTGGGTTGCTTATTTGTTGACCCAGGTTGTGTACTATTTATAAACCCTGCAATATTCCCTGATGCTCTTGGCCTTCCGTCAATGTACATAGCCACTCTTTTATTTTGATCCTTATCTTTTAGCTGTATATAATTTGCTGACAATGCATACCTACGCATACTTTGTGTATATCGAACCAATTGCATCTAATATTTGTAACTGTAACAGGGTCCGACATACTCCATCAATTGAGTAACTTTGTTGTAACAAACCTTTATGCCGTCCATGCAAAATAGGCCCAAACCATGTAATGATGATGGTGCTATGCAATATATCCTCTTGTTGACACAAAAATCAGTGTTTATTGGAGGAAGTTCCTTGGGCACCCATTGTTTCCGTAGATGTTTGTACCTCAAGGGCACCTCGACGTTGCTTATGCTCTCATCATCATAAGAACATGACCCCCCTTCAGTAAGAAAAAATTCAATGTGTTTACATAATTTTTCTTCTAATCTTTTTTGACCTCTAGTTGATCTCCCTCTTTTAGACATACTACATGTCTGCTTTCCTCTTCTCTTCCTGAATTTCCCTCGCTCGAGGAAGATAGATCTAAAAAATACCTATTTGGTGGTACTTGCACTCATAATGATGTTGGATGAAGTTCTTTCATGGTGATGTGATCCTAAGGTGACATTATGATTAATCTATCATTTCATCGCTAGAATTTCACAGGTTATAAGGTAATCAAATCTTGATAGATTGCAAGTTATTGTTACTACCGTCCAAATGTGTCCATCACAAATCAAATCTACTTAACGTTTTAACTCCCAAACTTTGTAACAAGTGTTAAATGTGAATATGGTCCACCAGTTACACAACCAAGGCCTCAAATGTATTCTCTAATTGTAATCAAAGGACTTTTTCTCTTCATTCAAGTAAATAAACTTGAAGGAAAACACCACCAAGTGGTTTATTGGACACCTACATGACTAAAAATAGCAGAAAATTTGCATTTAATTTCCATATGTCTAAGTGGTTAACAGGGAGGGAGTGTGTACTAGGCCTGGTTAAGTCATCATAAGTTTATGCTTTGGAAATAATTTTTTTTTAAGTCATATTAAATCTTCCTATGTCTAATTGCTAGGAGACTTGGTATTTTTTAAGGTAGGATGATTGATGAAAGAGCCCAAAGAGCCTTTCTCCATGGTAACCAAGTACACAGCAATGATATTCTCTTATACGGTTGGACATGATTTAAATAACTTAGCTAGGAATTATTCATTTAACCTAAGGTTTTCTCATAATGCCATCATTGGAAAAGTATGATCAAATTCTTCTATTATGAAGAATTGGTCTATGTCTTAACTAGTAATCACTATAAATGTTTGTAAGGATAAAATGACTAATTACACGGTGGTAGGAGAGAATCAACTTTGGGGTTGTTTAAAAAGTTATATTCCTCTATTCATAATTTTTAAGGTTGTGTGTGGAGGAGGTTATCACTACCAGAGGAGGGAGACCTTTCCTTGTGATGGAACTTCAAAATTTTTCTCTTTGTGTTCCATTTTTATCTTGCTTATGTCACAGTCATCTGGTGTTTGGGAAAAGCCTAAGGTTTGGGGTTTTACCTTTGTCTTCATGTAAAAACCTAGTGTTTATTTTAAACTTTGGGTGGGATCTTTTGAGAACTGCTACTTTGGAATATCACAGAAGCGGTCCAATTGGTGGTGACAAGTGTGCTTTCTGGCCCAATGCTTTTTCTTTTTTTCTATAAGAAGGATTTCAAGGGCCAAAGAATGCGGGTTAGCAAGTTAGATATTTTGGTCAAGTCTAGATGGGGATTGCAGAAACAATTGTAAAGTCCTAATGGTTTTAGGGAAAATGCAAGGTTTTAGGTTTTGCGATTCTCGATGCAGCTAGTAGGTTTTGAATTCATGGGGATTTTATGTTTTATGACAGTACTAGCATTTGAATTGATATGATTAATTTGAATTCATGTCTTTCCATTGTACAAGCATATCTGAATTTTGAATAAAATGATCAAGGGTTGTTTCATCCATCTCATTGTTGTGGTGTGTATGATTCTTGTTTTACGTTTAATTCAAGAAATTAATTAAAATGGTTGAATAGGATTGTAGGTGGATATGTTCTGTATAAGGATTTGGTAAGTAGTATTAGGTTAGAATACATATTGATGAGATTGTAAAGCAATGTTATCAAGGATCTTATATGTTATGTGCTAAATCATCATAAACCCTTAGATGCTTATAAATTTGTGACTCCTCAATGGATATTTGGCATTGATCTAAGTTGTACTTATTCGTATGGTTCATTATTTGTTTTCCTTTACCTAGAGCTTGCTACAAATTTCAAATCAATGACTATCTTATACTGTGAAATGTTGTTGTAGTTATCTCATGCTACAAATAGTTGATATTATTGATAAACATCCAATTTTATTTGGTATTATCCTATTGTGTTGAGCTATTAAATGAGATCATCTATTGTATATTAATTTTGTTTATGATAATGGTGCAGAGGTTGTAAACACATTAAAGGATCACCCTCCTAGGTCTTGTAGAGCTCGAAGTGTAGGAGGCTTTTAATGTCCTCGTCAGTTGGTCCAGGTCCTTCGAGCTGCCCTTTATTGGAATTGACATTCCATGGGTATATTAGAAAGATCAACCTTCTTATAAATAAAACAACCAACACCTTGCATATGTTTGTGGTGGAGGTATTAAAGAAGAATTGTATGCCTCTATTTCCATTCATTAGATCTACCTTAGCCTAGCATATACTTTAGGCTAAGTCTACAATTGCTTGAGACTCATGCGATGAAGGCTACGTGTGATGAAATCCTAGACATCAACCAAGATGTGGGTAGATTATGGGAGTTTTTCCAAGACTTGAGGTTGGTGGATAAAAATGTGAAAGACTAAGCTATTTTATTTTTTCTGTCTTATCTTATACCATTTCACGAGAATGGGGGTGCCAATGTACGAGAAGATCTTTGGAAACTAGGCATGAAAATTAAAGGTTAAAGAGAATGGGGGTGCCAAACTTGATTACTCATTGCCCCTTAGTGCGTCGATTTTCTGAGTGCCCTCAACCTAGTCCTCGGTGCTAGTATTGACCTTGTTTCCTCCAAGCTATTCCTAAACTGCTTTGATAATATTGACCTTGTTTTCCTCCTGCCAAACTCTTTGTAGTGGCAAGGAAGTATATATATTGACCTTGTTTTAACTCCAAACTCTTCCTCGGTGCTTGTATTGACCTTTTTTTCACTCCTTCACACTCTTCCTCACCACTGGTATTGAACTTTCACTTCTCCAATTTGATGAGCTACAACCTAGTTTCGTTAGGTTTTTTAGTATGTTAATTAAGTTGAAAATTTTAGCGCCATTTAGCTAGGTTTTAATAATCTACAATATAGTTAAGTATATATTAGCTATATTTTACATAATAAATAATATAATTATTCAACTTATTATAATTATATGTTATATTCTTTAACAAAATTATTAAATACGTATAAAATTACTATAATTAATAATTAATAATAAGTATATTTTTATATAATACAAAATATAATTAATATAATATATATTTAATATAATAGTAATATATATTAATATGAGAGAGAGAAACTAAATTTTGATTGGTTGTTTCATGTCAACAATCCAAGGATGGCATGTGTCCTTGAGGAGTTATGCTCAAGGTAGCATTCCATTTGATTAAAGATATGATAATTCTCCTTTAAGACCTCTTCAATGTACCCATTGCACACTTAAGGAGACAAAGATAAATATAGGGAAGAAAATATAGAGAGAGAGGGAGATAATGACAAACATACAAATATAAAGGGAGACAAAGAGATAGAGAGGGGTAGAGAGATAAAGAGATAAGGATGAATAGATAGAGATATAGGGAGGGTGATTAATATATCTCTCCCTGTCGCTCTCTATATCTCCCACTATCTATGTCACTCCCGCCTCTTCCCCCCTCTATCTATTGAGCTATCTCTCCCTCTCCCCCCTTTCTCTCTCATTCACTCCATCTCTCCCTCCATCTCTCCTACTCTATATATCTATCTCTATTTCTCTTTTTATCTCCCTCTCACTCCTCTCTCTATCTCTTTCTATCTATATCCATTTCTCTCCCTCCCCCTCTCTATCTCTCACCATATTTCCCTCCCTATCCCCGCTATCCATCGACTCTCTATCTCCACCTCTCTTCCTTTCTCTTCCCATATATCTCCATCTCTCTTTCTCTTCCCATATATCTCTATCTCTCTCTCTTTCTCTCCCCATCTATCTCTATCTCCCCATATATTAACTAAGAAGCCATACAAGCATACAATAGTATATGTTGGCAAAACTATAATAGTGTTTTATTAAACTATAAGTAACACTTATCTTTCTAATGTCAAGCCTTCTTATAAAAAATAGTGTTTTATTAACTATAAGTAGATTATTGTCACCACTCTTCATTCAATATGAAATGCCAAATGTAGCAATTGTTTTTTTTCTTTTAAATTTCATTAACCAAGCTATTTACTGGGTTGAATAAAGTTGTGTTATGACCCTTCATCTCTTTAAAATAATTAGACAATATTAGAGAGATCAGGAAGGGGAGAAAACTAAACTCCTTCAAAATAGGGGTAGTTGTGGGTTTGTTGGTTTTCTTTGTATACTATATACTTAGTTCATCTAGGATAAATAAGTCACTTTAGATCATTTTCTTAGTTGTGTATCCTAACTAATATAGAGTAAGCTTTTTCATTTTAATTGACTACTACATAATAGTTTATGTGTTGGAAAAGAATTGTTTCCATTCTTGTAGTTTTACATTTGGAATACAAATCATATTTTAATTTCGAAATACTTCCAATATAATTCTTTCATAAAGATATTTGTTTGAAATAATTGCTTCATAACCAATCTAATCAAATCATAATTGACCTATCAAAAAGGAAATAGGAATTTTCTAGAGAAAAGCACACTTGACCCAATCTTAAGTGTATGGCCTTTGAAGAAAGGAGTGATCCACCTTAGCAATAACAACTACAGTTTAGACCTGGGTATGTGTAGGATCATGATGGGCCAAAAAGTGGCAACATGAAAAAAGTAGTGTTTTGAACTCGCCAAAAAATGTGAAAATCCTGAGTTGACTTTTTTTTTGGGTTGGGTGCCAGTACATTGCTCCATAGCAATGCCCAAGCCAAAGTACTAAAAATTAGATGTTCGATTCAAATCATATATTTGATTTGTTTTGGGTATCCAATTCGTGTCTAATATCTAATTTGAAAAACATTTTAAAATGTAATATTTTGGTGCTATAAATCAGATATCCGACTAGGATAGCTTTTCAGTCGCTGTGGAAGCCAACCATTAATGCCTTGACGACCTTCATGAAGCATATAAGTTAAACAAACTAACAATGACAATCATTGTCAATTACAACATGAGAAAACACAACACAATATAAAAATATACATTCAAAACATATCATATATGATAGATAAACAATTTGATCCAATGTATAACCTTGATGATTAATTCTATTATATTCCAACTTCCATAGGCGAGGTGTCATTCTTCATGGTTTTGATGTAGTCTCTTCTTTCCCATTGAAAAAATATTTTTCAGTAGTTCGATACTTATGATTTCTATGGAGGAATTTCCTATACTCATTAAACACCTGCTTTCCTAAACTTGTTGAACGATGAGATTTCATCTTTGGACCACAAATTGGACATGCAAATTTTTCTTTTGTTTGAAGACCTACAAGATCATATATAATTGGATTAAATATGTCAATTTTTATAATTATATATAATGAATAGATTATTTTAAAAATATTCATGATATCTACTTCATCAAATTAAATATTGTTAAAGTGCAGTCAAACGTTATAACATACCACAAAAATGTGTTAGCCCTGGGGCATCATGAATTATCCATACAAGCATTGCATCGAATTGAAATTGTCTTTGTCCTATTGGTCTAGAGACATCATACATAGTGACGCCATTCCATAACTTTAGTAACTCGTCGATAAGAGGCTCGATATATACATTCATATGTTTAACTTGGTACTTACCTAGTTGAATCAACATAAACATTACATAATTATTATAACCATTTTACTGCAATATATATAAATTAATGTGCATGACTATTGAATGAAAAAAATATAAGTCATTATGCAACAAATAAGACAAATGAGATGCTACTACGTTAAAGAAAATTGATGTAAACAAATACTTGGAACAATCATTGACAACATTATGTGCTCCTCTTTATTGACATCCATGGAGGAATGTTATTGTTGATAACAAAGCGAATACACCGAGTAAATAAGATCTCGAAAACTTCCTCCAGAGTAGGTTGACTGCGTCTACTCCCAATGAAAGCTGAGATTATGAGGTTCTTCTTTAAAGTGTGGCCATTTTCATCCATGTCCCCTAAATGAAGACATACAAGGGCATTCAAAGAATGTCATCTGCACTTCTATTCAGGCAATCCATAAATTAGCTAAGCTTTAACCCTAAATAATAATTGCATGATGGAATAATGGGAATGCAAGAACCTTCGCGAGGAACCTTTATTTAAGTTGATATGTTAGGTATCTGCTGATATAAAATTTTTGGGCATTCTATTGCAAATTCATGTTGTTTATGATATATAATATGATCATTGGGACATGCATCTATTGTGATACTTTCGATTATGATATATTTGTAATGCTAAGGTAATCTTTTGGTATGGTGAGGGTAAAATATTTGATGGTGGTAACAAAATTCACCAATCAATCTACAACAAAAAACAATTTGTTAATATAAAGAATATTAATGGTACATATTTCATCCTTTATTTACTAGTGATGAACTAAAAAAAATTAAAATAGATGAAAAAGATGACATATATGACATACCTTAACATCTATGAGATTACTATGTTTGATAAACCATTCATAACCTTCAAGTTCAACAACAACAATACAACAAAGAGAAGAGTTGTTTGGGAGCCTTCATAAAGGGGCTCGTATGCCTTCTCAAGTACAGGTAAATCATGAACATCATCATAGTCATCTCGATCATCATGATCAAATTTGCGATAAATGTCATGGATCAATGTATTGTACCATCATCTTCAATTGTGTTTTCTAGTATGATCATCTTCTTCCATAGGATCATTAACTTCATCTTAGATATTCACAGCTCCATGTTCACCCGCTTGCAAAACCACATTCTTCGGGCTGTGATAATCCATATCATCTGCCCTAGGGCACCCTACCTTTATAATAATGATAGACAAAAATAAACCATGATCATGATCAAGTGATTATATATATAATGTTAAAACGATATCAAAATTTACAAATTCAATCAATATAAACACATATAATGAACAACTTGCTAATGGGCGATAATCATGCCCCTTCCATGATCATGTTAAGTACAAATGTTTCTCAGTTGTTGTGATTAAAATTCGTCTCATCTTTAAACCCTTCCAATTATTGCAAGGACAATAGCATTTCCCATCACCCTTTCTTTTCAATCTAGCCCACAATCTATCAAGTGTCTCTTCATTTTATTCTGGAATAATATTATCTGACATGATTTTTTTTACCAAGCTTGACTATTTAGATCTTCAAAAAATATCAAACTCACACTCCAATAATTTTTATTCATAGATAGGTATCTGTAAAATCTCAATGTCTCTAGTTCAGTGTGTCAAGCTGCTTAAAATGCTAATTCCAAAACTTATTAAATTCTGATTTTACTATGATTTCCAACGTTAGACTCCTAAAATCATAATAATGAACTCCCGATAAAACACCCTACAGAGGTGGAGGTAGCGAGCTAGTAAGAGCAAGTGACCCATTACTATGGAGCAATGAGTCAGAATCATCATTGCTAATGTCAATGCGGATTTATCCTTTTAGTTAAAGATGCAATGTGTCACTTCTTATGACGAGCTTATCCCTAGGGCCCTCAACATTGAGAGAGCCCTAATAG
>VDFB02111028.1:0-23627 GCA_007258455.2 Sequoia sempervirens
GTATCCTTTACCTATCCCTTTGAATTGTTGTTTTGGGATCATCAACTTCCCTCATCGGCAGCACTTCATCTCATCATCATCGGGGAGTGTTCTTCCCTATAAACTTTGGTGTTGTTTTGGGATCTTATCCTTCCCTCCATCAACAACACTTTCATCATCATCATTGGAGGTATTCTTCCCTATCCTTTGGTATTGTTTTGGGATGTATGTTCCCTCATCAATACCACTTTCGGTGGGGATGTATCCTTCCCTATCCTCGTGTTGTTTGGGATCTTTGAATTCCCTCATTGTTGACGCTCCATCCATCATCAACCCATTTTGGCTTGTACCTTGGCTGGGGCAACATCACCTTTTGTCCTCAAATACATTTGTGCTTCATCCATTTCCATATCACTTACTCTCTTCCCCATCACCTTGCATCATCTTCCTCATCTCCCCTTGCATCATATCATCTATTTGAGGGCCACCGTGTTCTCTTGAACCCACATGTCCTCGGGGGCATCCTTCATCCTAACTTTCATCTTTACCCCATCATCTTCCTTCCCTGGTCCTTCTTTGAATGGTGGGGCGTCTTTCAATCTAACCATCTTCTTCTAGGTTCTATGTTTTAATATTCTTTTGGGAAATGATGTTGCTTCCGTAACACACCATCTCAAGAGGGAAAAATAATAGACATCAAATTGGACACTTAATTTATCTAAATTTATCACTTTTCATCTAAAACATCCTCTTATCCGAGTTAATTAAGTAATATTACTATTGTTTAATTAATATCTTTAATTCTGCCAAATCCCTAAGGTATTTAATTAATAATTAAATACCTTACCCTCCTTAATCCTCTTTTCATCAAATGAATTAAATAAATATTACATTTATTTAATTCCTCCTATGTCATTTTCATCTAATCCTAATCCATCTCCTAATCTCTTCATTAAGGATGTGTCATGCAATCCTTGATTAGGATGTATACATCCTCCAACTTTTGCAAGTTGGCTTCTAATCCTCATTTATCTTCTAATTATTGATTAGTTAAGCTAATCATTCTCAAGGAATTTTTTAATTCCTTTTTATTTTCTAGATTCCCTCCTTTATATGTGAATTTTTAATTCACATTCCATTCTTCCAAGGCTTCTAGAACCTTGGACTTGTCTAATCTCACATGCTTGACCCACCTTGGACTTGTCACAATCTCCACATGCGACCAAGTCCCACCTTTTGGAGCCCACCTTTTATCCTCTAGATCCTCCTAGGAATGTGAATTTTTAATTCACATTTATATCCCCAACCGCCTTTCCTTTTCCCATGTAGATTTTTGAGGAATTCTAAAATTCCTCAAAAGTCCCTTTCACTCCCACTTGGGGACAAGAAATCCCTTTTTGTGGAAATCCTCTCATCCCCCAAGGTGCATGTCCTTTTCCACCTCATGTACCTTTTTGACAACTCATCTCCACCTCATATCCTCTTGTCCACTTCACCCTCCACATGTCAAGATGTGAGGGCTTGTGGGTTCTCAACCCACCATAGCCCTTCATCTTGACCTTGTTGGATCAATCTTGACCGTTGAATTCTCTAGAGAATTCAAATTCTTCTATAAATACCCCCTCCTCAAGGGCATTTTAGAAACACTTTTGATTTGAGCAACTACATGCTGCCCATTTTGCATTCTCAACACTTTGCATTTTGATAACTACATGCTGTCCATTTGAACTCTCAATCCTTTTGCCATCATTTAGCCATCTTTGTTCATCATCTTGCATATTGAATCTTGCATATAGTCATTCAAACAATCATCTAAGGAGCACACAACCAATCCAAGCAAGGGCCAATCAAAGGGGTATCAACAACAAGGGAGGTAAAAGTGTTTGTGTTTCATCTTATTTGCATTCCTTTTCGTTGAACCACTCTTTTGGCTAATCTTGAGGTGTCTTTGGTATTTTATCACTTGCATTTTAAGTTGTTTTGCACGTTTAGAGTAGTAGAAATATCAAGGGTATCACAGTACCTCAGCAAAGAAAGATGGATAATGGAGGATGTGTACATAATCAAGAGAAATCAATTGTATCATAGTCAAGTATAGATTCCCATTGCCAAGGATGGATGAAATTATGGACTATTTGAGTGGAGCAAAGTATTTCACAAAGATTGACCTAGAGAGTGGATACCATCAAATAAAAATCAGAGAAGCAGATGAGTGGAAGACTACATTTAATACTTATGAAGGGTTGTATGAGTGATTAGTGATGCCTTTTTGATTGACCAATGCACCTAGAACTTTCATTAGGTTGATGAATGAGGTATTGAAGCAATTTTGGGGTAAGTTTTTTATTGTCTATTTGGATGATATTCTAATTTTTAGTAAGATTGGAGAAGAACATTTGTGGCACATCAGACAAGTATTATAGAGAATAAGGGAGAAGTTGTTGATAAGTATCAAGAAGTATGAAGACAAAGTTGGTATATATGGGTCTTTTCATTTCTACTGAAGGATTGAGATGGAACCTCAGAATCTTAGAGCAATTGTTGAGTGAACTACACCAGTAAATATTGGAGAGGTAAGATCATTTCATGGATTGGAAATTTTTTACCAAAAATTCATAAGAAGCTTTAGTAGCATTTACACACCCATGACAAAAAAATGAGAGGAGATAGAAAATACTTTAAGTGGAAATCCGAAGCATAAAGAAGTTTTGATTTGTTAAAGCAAAAGATGACAAAGCAACCAGTGTTAGCATTACCTGATTTTGAAAAATTATTTCAAGTTTATTGTGATGCTAGTGGAAATACAATAGGAGCATTGTTGGGTCAAGAAGGGATACCAATAGCTTATTTTAGTGAGAAGTTCAATGATGTTAGAAGGAGATATTCAATTTATGATCAAGAGTTCTATGCCATAATTCAAGCCTTGAAGAAGTGGAGACATTATTTGTTTCCTAAGGAGTTTTTGTTGTACATTGATCATCAAACCTTGCAATATTTGAACAGTCAAGGTAAGTTGAGCAAGAGACATATGAGATGGGTTGATTTCTTGTAGATTTATACATTTGTGTTGATGCATAGGAGTGGCAAGTTAAATAAAGTTGTAAATGCATTGAGTAGAAGAAGGAATTTGTTGATAGAGATGAAGATAGAAGTATTGGTTTTTGAAGAACTAAAACACATGTATGAGGATGATCCAGATTTTATTGAAGCATAGAAGGCATGTAAGGAACGAATGGTGAAAAATAGGAGTAAATGGTTGGATTATTTCATTCAAGAAGATATGTTGTTCATGGTAAATCAGTTGTGTACGCCAAGGAGTTCAATGAGGGAGAATTTGATTAAGGAGAAGCATAGTGGAGGACTAGCATGGAATTTTAGGGTACATAAGATAATAGCTTTGGTGAATGAACACTATTTTTGGCCACAAATATACAAGGATATTAGGAAGTATGTTCAAAGTTGCAAATTTTTTCAAGTAGCAAAGGGGAGTAGTCAAAACACTGGATTGTATAAACCTTTGACAATACTAGAGAGATCTTGGGAAGATATAAGTATGGATTTCATATTGGGATTACCAAGAACACAAAGAGGGTATGATTCTATAATGGTAGTACTGAAAAAAAATTCTAAGATGAAACATTTCATTCCTTGCAAGAAGACGTGATGTTGTGCATGTTGTTGACCTATTTTTCAAGGAGATTGTGAGATTACATGGATTATCAAAGAGAATAGTTTTAGACAGGGACACCAAGTTCATTGGATACTTTTGGAGAATATTGTGGAAGAAGATGAAGATAGACCTGGAGTTTAGTTCAATATATCACCCACAAACAGATGGAAAAATAGAGGTAGTATATAGGATTTTGGGTAATTTATTGAGATGTTTGGTAGGAGGTAAGGCAAGAAACTGGTACATAGTTCTAATGCAAGCAGTTTGCATACAACAATTCAATAAACTGGAGTATCGAGAAGACACCATTTGAGATTGTGATAGGGATACATCCTAGAGAAGTTATGGAGCAAAGGATCAATACGGAGGATAAGAGGAGTGGAGAAGCAGAATAATTTGTTAGGTTCATGGAAACATTGCATAGTCAAGTCCGAAAACACTTGGAGGACATGAACAATAAGTACAAGGAGCAAGCAGATGAGAAAAAGAGACATAAGGAATTTGTTGTTGGGGATGAAGTTATGGTATATCTCAAGAAGGAAAGGTTTCCAATAGGAACATACAATAAGTTGAAGATGGGGAATTTTGGACCATGTAAGATTCTCAAGAAGTTTGATTCAAGAAATGCATATGAAGTGGAGTTACTAAAGACACTTGGTATATCACCTATTTTCAATATTGCAAACATCTATGAGTACCATGAAGTACATTCAAGTGGGAGTACCAAATAAGTTGGTTTAGAGGAGCAGTTACCTCATCAACCACTAGAGCAGATTGAGCAAATCTTAGACACCAAAATTAGGAGTGCTAGGAACAAGCAGTACAAGGAATAATTGGTAAAGTGGAAAGGTAGAACAATGGAGGATTCATCTTGTATTTCTCAAGCTAAGGTGGACCGCTTTGGTTTTCCTCCAGCCCCTAGAAAGTGAGGGGCTCACTTTTCTTCCAACCTAGTTGTCTAATGTAGGAGCATCGTTGGCTGTAAAGCAATCTTGTATCAATCAAAAAAAACATTTTTTTCTTTCAGTTCAATATGTAGTTGCCTTAACAGTTTCTTCCATGTTTTACCACATTATCATTTCTTAGCTCACATAGAAATATATAATTTTTCCATGAATCCATATTCATCATATCCATATTTTAGGGGATTTTCATTCATTTGCAAAAAGTTATCAGTCTCAGAATTTCACTATCAATTCTCAAATAGAGCATTCAGGGCCTATCTGGTTTAGGCTTGTTGTGCAGACCTTTTTCATAATGTGTAGAGCTTAATGAAACATCATTCAAGTTTTTTTAGGTCTAGGGGAACTTTCTTGGAGAACTACAATACATTTCCATCTTTCGATGGGTATCTTATGCTTGTGGCCAACCTACACGTTTGATCTTGCATTGGGGTTGTAAGCCCTTGAGGGTAACGTGGATCATAATTGGAGCTATAAATTCATATTTAAGATCATTTGTAATCCTTTGGAAGGTAGTGAATCAATTAGTTAGGAGTTAGATAGTTAGATTCAACCCTCTAGGTTGTGGACTGTAATAAGGCCTTGTATCAATTGTAACATCTTGTAATGCCCTTGCGGCAGGCCTGTGAACCCTAATCATTCTACATATATGGCATATGATGCATGTAATACTACAAGTTATTGAATTTATGATAGTTCATTTTTGTTGAGCATTTCTTGTTTTATCCTGTTGTGTTGAACTTTAGGCTGCATGGTTGGACAGTCCTTTCTAGACCCTCCATATATGATTGCACCACCTTGTTAAAAAAGTTTACGTGAACCACTAGGCTATCTATCACAGTCAATACCTAGCTTAAAAGGAACCTTGGAATAGGAATCCGTTCTTTTCAATAGCAGTAGTGATTTATTGTTACTCGACAACTGGTTTTGTTAAAACCACCATCAACATAATTAGTGTTAGGAGGGCCTCCTTAATTTAGACAAACTAGAAAATTCTAGGAACATATTCTTTGAGAAACAAAATGAAAGGTCCCCTTCAGATCAAGGACCCAATGTTCAATTAACATCTAAACTAGAAGCCATGGAAAATGCATTGTATCAAGTTACCAACGAGCTCACACGCTTGATAATAAATCCTTCTTAAGGAACCAATAATAATCATAATCAAAGCTACAACTCTCAAAGTAATAATCATAACAAACAAGGTTTTCAAGGAAGAAACTTTAACCCACAAAGAACAAATCAACCTTGGAGCATTAGACCCAACAATGGATGAGTTCCTAACCCTCTAGACCATTGAAACATCATTGATTGTTTTGATATAAATTTGATGATGAATATTTTTAGGTTTCATGAAACCCTAGATCATGTTGAAGCTAATTATCCAAAGATGCAAAAAATGTCCAAGATCATGCAAGGAAACCCATAATCTACCCCCAAAAATGTGAATACCATGATAGTATATTCCTATGATATCGTTAGTGAAGGGAACCTAGATCAATTTTTGGAAGAAGATGAGTTTACCTTTCCTTTTGAGAATGATAATAAGTTAAAGAGTGTAGATATATATGCTTTCCAACATGGGAGAATAGTTAAACTTCAGGAGTACAAGTTTGAACCTTTTATCAACGAAATATCACCAAGTTTAGGTCCTAGTCCTCCACACCCACATATAGACAACAACCCAACATCTCCTAAAGGATAATTTTGGAGTCTCTTCAAACCTATTAGTTCCTAGTTCAATAAAACCCTTGTCATACATGAGAAAAGTATAATGTTGTTGAAGAGTTGAAAAAGGACAAAGGCTAATATTTCCATTTATGACATGCTGCAAAGTTGTCCCAACTAAAAGGATGCATTATTCAAATCCATTGACAACCCATGAGGAGTACATATTGCCATTGCCCAAAATTACAAGTTTTGAGCTTTGAATTCCTCCAACACAATGACAACTATATTCAAGGGGAAGGCTGAAGTTCCACAATTCTTGCTAAGTGTCAGAATATTCATGATAAACTTGCATAATTGTTTGATTGAATTTGAATCTTCTTGTAATGTTATGCCATATTCAATCTGCTAGAAGCTAGGAATGACTCTCAAACTAGCCAACATGGTAGTTCTATGGCTTGACAAAACTAAGGTCATCATTGGTGGATTAAAAAGTTGAACACATACAACTAGCTTCAAACCCCCATATTCAGGAGTATATTGATATACATGTTGCGGGCATCCCATGCCCCGAGGTTGGAGAACAGCTAGGGTTGGAGAAGAGAAACCAACCACCCACCCACCAATGTTGAACGATGTTACTAATGTTGGTAAAATGTGTCTCAACCTTGCAATTACATAAAGTATTATTGATACATAAGCGCGGGGGGGTGTGGGGGGTACCCCCTCATGAGGGTTTCGAGGGGATCATCCCCCTAGCGGGGGGTCTAGGGGTCACATGCCCTGATGGGGGCTTGAGGGAAATGCCCCCAAAAGCTAAATTTTATATATCTTTTATTGTTGTAAATCTGGACCATTCATCATTAGAACTCAGATCTGAAGATCAATAATTTTTGGCTTGACTTTCCCTAGAAGGAAATGTTTTTATGAGGGCATTGTATTATGATTTTGTGTTACAATGTATTTTGAGAGTCTAATAGCGGTCATATTCCCTTTGAATCTCTAGTCGGTGATACTCCTATGAGAAGCTTGCTTTGCAATTATATTGTAATCTTTGTGATTTCTAAATAATATAGTGGGCAGATTTTGGAGTGTGGGGTTTTTCTCCCGAAATTGTTTTCCCCACGTAAATCATTGTGTTGTGGTATGCATGATATTTATATTTTTTTTAAGTTTTTGTAATTGTTGAAAAGATCTATAAATTTTTCCATTATCCTCCTCTCAAGATTAGTGTAGGAAGTTGTTTCGCTACCTTAGCTTCCTTACAACTAAGCAAGGAATGGACCAAGTGATTAAGGGTTTGGTTTTCCACAAACTTTACCTGGTTATGGTTATCATGGAGAGGCATGAATAACCAAATCAAAATAGATGTGAAGCCTAAGCTAAGACACATGATAATTGAGTATAACATGCCAAATCAAGTAGCCTTTACTTAAATGGATTTAGGAGTATACAAGATGAGTGATATTATGATGGTGTCTCTTGTAACTAAAGAACATACAAAAGAAGACAACTCTATTAAATGGTTGCAAGAATTTAAATCGATGAACCAGACATTTCAAGAATTCTTCCATAAGATGTATGATAATATGACTATTCTTAGAGAATATGTAGACACTTTAGTTCTCCTACTCCTAGGATGGTGTCAAATCAATAAACAAATTTATTATGTATTCTCCTATTTCGCTTTCCAAGATGTACTGACTAGGTTTAAAATGGTGCAATCCCAAGAATAGGAGGAAATACTATAAATGGGGAATTTCACCCCAAAGGACAACATTGTTCTTAAAATTATTATAGAGAAGTTTGACCAAGAGAAATTTGAAGCTAGACCAAAATCGATCTTAGGTTTAATCATGTCTAACCCTGGAGTACATGAGGTAAATGAGTACCCCCTACCCAAGAATAAAGATGAAAAGAAACCTAAACAAGATATAATGAATGATCCTAGCATATCCAGTCAACAAAATATCTCTACTATGAAAGAATAATCAAATCTCCAAAACTTGGAAAATAAAATAATGTGGAAAATTATATTTGATGGATCCAAATGTAAACAAGGGAATGGTATTGGGATTGAATTGGTTAATCCTCAAGATAAATCCTTCCTAGGGCCTTTAGATTAAAATTCACTTGCATAAATAATATAATTGAATATGAGGCATTGATTAGAGGACTACTATTAGTACACCATAAGAAGCTAAAGTGCCTATTTATAGAAGGAGACTCTTAGCTAGTAATAAGATAAATCAGGATCCAATATGCTTGCCATGATAAGATGTTGACAACCTACAGAAATTGGGTATGGGATCTAATTGAATATTTTGATGCTTTCAACATCTGATCAATCCCTAGAAGGAACAATCACACTTTGGACTCTCGTGTTTCTTCTAGCTCCCTAAAACCTATGAAGAGATCTTGATTGAAGATGTTTTCTATGGAGATGGTGTCATCACCATAAATTCCATATAATATCATAAGCTTTCAAGTATTCGAGAATGATCAACACATTCTTGAGTTCATTATGAACAATGGTATTTATGCCACTCAGATCATAGATGAATGCGATAGAGACCCATTTGAAATAATAGATGAAGGTATCATAAATCTAAAATCAAATATTATTCCTAAAGGTATGGTTTTATTGGAAATAATCTTTGATCAAGATGATGCAGTGAAGTCTAATAAAACTACCCTGAATTCAAAGGGAGGAAATTACAGTTCTCATATTTGGGGGATGAAAAAGATAGGAGGGAATTCCTTATTGGAACATTCTATACCACAGAGGAAATAATGGGATAGTGATGGCCTTGAAATATTTTAGGGAGGTCATTCCTTGGAGCTATGAAGATTTAAGGACTTACGATACCTTGGTAATTACACATACTATTTATTTGAACCTAGGGGCTAAACCCTTTAGATAGAGGCATCATCCGATTAATGCTTTGTTGGAGCCCTTGATATAAAAAGAAGTGAAAAACTATTAAGTGATAGGATTATATATATGGTACAAAACTCAACCTAGGTAGCTAACCTAGTACCAATCAAAAAAAAATAGAGAAATCAAACTATGTTAATTTTAGAAACCTCAATCGACCATCAAAAAAGATAACTACCCATTTCCTTCATTAGATTAAGTTCTCTAGATAGTCAATGGATCACATATGATGTCATTTTTTGATGGATACTCAAGCTATAACTAGGTCATAGTCAAAGAAGAAGACAAGTTGAAGATTACTTTCACCATAAAGTGGGGAGCATTTCCATACAAGCGGATGCCTTTTGGCCTTATTAATTGAGAAGCAACCTTCCAAAGAGCTATGGACATATCCTTTGAGGGACTAATTGGAAAGTGCATCATCATCTACATGGATGACCTCATGATGTTTTCAAAGAAAAGGGTAGACCATGTAGGGGACCTACACAAAATCCTCCAAAGGTGTAACATACTCAACTTTCCTCATAGCAAGTACTTTATGAATTACCATAGAACTAAATAATCACATGATAAAAATGGATAGTAAAAAATTTCACTTTCATATAACATTCATTGAACATGATCAATAAATAAATGTAACACCCCCGCTGAGAACCCTAGAGGATGACACACTATCAATAGAAAACATAACTTTTTTTTTTAAAAAGTGTGATGTTGCACGATTGAAAATGAACATAGACTTATTTACTATCCTATGTCCTCTAAGGTTCACGACTGCATTACTTAGTTCTCATTATCCAAGTTTACAAAAACCATATAACTTAATAATAACCAAATTCTAACATCATTAAGACTCACATTTACTCATCACATATAATCAAATGAATCATGAGAAACAACCATATTATAATCATGAAAGATTAACTGATTACATCATTCCACTTAACATGTGCAATATCATTGAATACATAATTCATCACATAATAGACTTACATAAGTTTTAGCTTTACAGTTACATTTTGTACAATAATACCTCCTCGTTACATGTGAGGAGTGTTCAACAACATGATGCATGATACATAATTAGGATACAATACAAATACAAATACAAGGATCACAAATCCCAAGAGCAGATACAGTGTAAAAGTATTCGAATCAAGTGAAGGTGCCACGACACATACAAGGAAGGGAACCCAATGGAGAATGAAACATGTTCCACCCAACCGTGTGGACCCAAAGGCCCACCCCCCGTGCTAGGAGCTAACAAAGGGCCCCACCATCACTGATAGACAAAGGACTAAGACATCACAAGGCTGACATGACTCACAAGAGCAAGCAGAACAATAACAAATGATATAGACAATACTTCCAAATGCATATAAATATCCAAGTAAAACAAAATACAAAGGGATACATGGTTGTCGTAGGGGAAGTGAAATCACATATTTGGTCATAGGTTATCCAGGTAGATCTTCATAGGCCCCGGCCCCCATCCTGGGTTATCCTGGTAGCCTCTACCAATCTCTGAACCCTCATGCAAACTATACGAAATCAACATACCTCTCATGGAGATGAGGAAGTTTATTATACCATTCCAATCCTTCTCATCACACCTCAAGCCTATACGAGCGCTTGAGCTTGCACGAGGTCTAGACTTATCTTGTTAATGTTATAGCTACCCAACCCTCCTAGTTGTTTTTATGTTATCACTTGTTAACAAAACTTCCACATGGGTTATCCAAGTGCCCCTTTGTGCATCGGCCCTCATTGGAAGCCACTTCCCTACTACCATCCAAAACCACTAAAACTGAAAAACAATGCCACTTGCACAACCCAACTCAAATAAATCACATAGCAAGGAATTACCCTTCCTGCTCACAAAGTCCATAAAATCAATCACATAGGCAAATATATTGTGCAAGGTCAATGGCCATCAAATACATAATCAATACAAAATTCCCATCTCCAAGGATAACCAAAATTTTCATCAAAAGACAATGCCCTCAAGCCTCTGGAGACTCTAAGTTTCAATTCACAATATAACATAACAATGAATAATTTCCACAATTTAATTCTAATTCATCCCCATTCACTTAATTCACATCAACAATTCAAACACAAAAGAAATAGATTCTAAAATAAACTACAAGAATCTCATCTTTGAAATCCAACGATCATCTTACCATAATACTATTTTTTTATTAATACAAACTTCCAATCATCTAAATGTAATTTCATCAATCTTGTTTTAGATAGTTTATTTTATGTTTTTACATAAGTCCTAGCCATAACTCTCAATAATTGAATAACATTATTTTATAACAATAAACATATATATATACTCACATATATAAGCATATATATATTTATATATATATAAAAACCCACTCACTTAAAAAGTACACCATAATTTATGATTTTACAGACCAAACTATACGATGTTTATAGCCATCATATGGTTAGAGCATAATTGATATATATATATTTCGCTAAAGCATTTAAGATCGACCAATTTTTTTATTTTAATTGTAATTGATAGTTTACAGTCCAGGCATATTACGCCCTCAAAAATAACACATACTATGCAAGAAACAAGACTATTAACTTGTAGTTTAAACAACGGTAATCAACAGATGACTAGGTAAAAGGGAATAGGATCGATGAGCCTCAGAGGTAACTACAAATATATTTGAAGATAAAGATAACGCATCGATATCTCAGAGTATTGAACCTGTAAAGAGTCTAACTAGATCTGACAAAGATTCTTATGCCAGAATAAGAAAATATCATAATAAACTAACTACAACACTCCGTAACTCATATTGTTCACAAATTAAATAAAACACAAACATATTTCGACATAATAACTATTACTGGATTGAGCCACATAATAGATTGTGAATAGATTGTGAATAGTAACAGGTGAGCTGAAAGATAATCATGTCAATGTATGCCAACATCAGAAATAAATACAAAAATCAATGTGTTGCCTTACAAAGATAATTGGATCGGCCCCTGATATTCATTAATGCACTCTTATAGAATTAATTTGATCGGCCTCTGATATTCGATGTCACACCTATAGATAACCACACAAATCTTTGTGGCAGATGAAATGCAATCTGGAGCTCCACCTAAATTTTGGCATCACTTGGAATGCTTGATACTTAGGCCCCTAGCACAATCACTTACTCATGTTCACGTAACTCCAAGATGGCTCAAGATGTTGTTGGTAACTTGACGTGAACTATTTCCAGCTTAGGTAATCCCTCAACACAACTTCCAGGTGAATGATGTTGCATCGAAATGAAGTGTCCAATGGCATTATCATATCAATAGGATGGTTTGTGAATGATCTTCAGCCGGAGCCAAAGGCTCAGCCCAATTGAAGTATCTGATCGCCTATATCCCATGATCCTATAGATTAACTTGAGTCTGTGTTGTCGGGTGCTAGCTCAAAAGCATATCATCTGTGATCCAAACAAGACTAAAATGAGATATGGGTGGCACGAAGGAAACAAAACACGAATCTTCCTAGACTAGATGCTATGCACCAACTTGGGTTCTAGCGCGTGAGAGACTACGTCCTCACCGATGGCCTGGAAAGAGGTTACTCCAAAATTCATGATGTCAAAACTACACAGAAGACACAAATTTAAACTAATCACCTAAGCCCAACACCAAGGTGTCAGCCACAAGGAACAGACATTAAAATTAAATTTCAAATTAACTTTTGGTGCCTCAAATGAGATCGGCCCAGCCATAATTAAGGAATCCTTTTATTTATTAGTTTAGTGTTTAAAAACACTATTTACCAATGTCGGCCCAAAAATTATTTAAAATGAGGGACATTATCGTCCCCTCCCTCATATTGTTGTGGTCCTCCAGCAACCTCAAATTTGGGTGCTCGAATATCTCCACTCCCTCCTAGGTGGCGTATCCAATGGGAAGATTCTTCCACTTCACCAAGTACTACGGAATAATCTTGTTCCGTAGGCATTTCTCCCTTACATCCAGCACTGTCTCAGGTTTGAGAATGAGTTTTCCCTCATCATCAAGAGGTGGAAATTCCACTTATGGTGTGATCTGTTGTCCTAATGCTTTCTTCAAGTAAGATACATGAAAAATATTATGAATTCTACTCCCTGGGGGTAACTCCAGCTCATAGGCAACCTCTCCTATCTTCCTTGTGATCTTGAATGGTTCATAAAACCTTGGTTTCAGCTTCTTGGCTTCATTCCCCTTGAGGGTTGATTGCCTGTAGGGATGCAACCTTAAATACACCATGTCATTGACCTCGAAAACCCTCTCAGTTTGCCTCTGATATGCATACAACTTCTGCTGGTTTTGGGCACGCTGCAAATTCTCTCTTAACAAGTTCATGATATCCACATTTTGCTACACCATGTTCCTTGCACTTGGCACCCGACTATCTGCTAGAATGAGATCCATGAAGGAAGTAGCTTCGTAGCTGTAGAGAGCTTTGAAGGGGGTCATCCTAATGGACATGTCGTGTGTGGTATTGTAACAAAATTCTCTGAGATGCAGCCACTTTACCCAAGTAGATTGTTGCCTTGTCACATTGTTCCTCAAGTACCCCTTGATCCATTTTTTCACTATCTCAGTTTGTCCATCTGTTTGGGGGTGGTAGCTAGTGCTAGGTGTTAACTCCGTATGCACTAAGCGAAAGAGATCTTGCCAAAATAGACTAATAAATCTACTATCTTGCTCACTCACAATGTTCCAAGGCAAACCATGGAGCCTAAACACCTCTTTTAAAGAACAAATCTGCAACTTGAGGAGCCTTAAATTCTGAAGTAATGGCATAGAAATGGGCATACTTAGTGAGTCTATCCACCACAACATAAATACAATCTTTACCTTGTACCTTAGGAAGCTCTATGATGAAATCCATCGAAATGCTCTCCCATTTCTAATTTGGGATAGGCAGGGGCTGCAACAATCCCACTGGTAATGTATTTTCAGTTTTGTTTTGTTGGCACACTAAACATTCCCTCACATGTTGCAATATATCCCTCTTCAATCCTTTCCGCGAAAAATGCTCTCTTACTTGCTTGTAAGTCTTGTAGAACCTAGGATGACCTGCAAGAGGGGTATCATGGAAATCTTTAATGATTCTACCTTTAACCTTTGAATGAGGTACAAGATAGATTCGATCTTTGTAGAGGATGAGCTCTTCAACCACCCTGTACTTGTCATCACTTGTCTTTCCTTCCAAAATATCATTAGCGAATGTATCTGTAGCATATTCGGCTATAATCTAAGTACTCCAATTAGTAGATATATCAGTCATAGCAAAAAGGTAAGGCTTCCTAGAGAGAGAATTAGCTACCACATTGTTCTTACCTTTCACATATTTAATATCAAAATCATAGGCTTGAATTTTACTTACCCATTTTTGTTGTCTATCATTCAAATTTCGCCGATTTAGAAAGTACTTTAGGCTATTATGATCTATCTTTACCACGAATTTCCTATAGACCAAGTACTGTCTGAATTTGGTAAGGGCGTGCATAATAGCCAACATCTCCTTGTCATAAATGGGAAAAACCTTCTCTAGTTTGGTGAGCTTTTGGTTCTCAAATGCAATAGGGTGCTTATTTTGCATTATCACGGCTCAGATTCCTTTGCCTAAAGCATCACACTCAAGTACAAAAGGAGATCAGAAATATGGAATGGATAGAACGGGGCACGAGCTCATTACCTCTTTGAGTTTGTCAAAGGCCTGCTGTGCTATGGGATTCCATGAGAGTGCTCCCTTCTTTGTCAAATTGGTCAATTGTGCCACAAGTTGTGAGAACCCCTTCACAAATCTCCTGTAGTAACTGCATAGACCCACAAATCCCCTCAACTGTGTTAGATTCTTGGGGTAGCCCACTCCTGTATTGCCTTGATCTTCTCTTCATCCCTGCTTACCCCTTGAGCATTGATTTTATGGCCCAAGTATAGAATCTCAGTCATTCTGAATTCACATTTTGACATCTGGGCATAGAACGAGTTTCTCTCAAGGATGTCATGCACTTCCTCTATATGCTTTAAATTTTCTTCCCAGGTCTTACTATAAATCAGGATATATTCAAAGAAAACCAATATAAATTTCTTTATTTGAAGATTAAATACCTAATTCATGCAAGATTGGAACGTGGCGGGGGCATTGGTTAAACCAAATGGCATTACTAAGAATTCATAATGCCCATAGTGACATCTAAAAGCCATCTTCTGAACATCCTCATCTCTAACTCTAATCTAATGGTATCCTAAACGCAGATCAATCTTGGAAAAGTATACTGCTCTGTGTAGCTCATCTATCAATTCATCGATCCTGGGATGGGATAGCGGTTCTTGATTGTCTTCTTGTTGAGGGCTCTATAGTCGATACACATCCTGAGTGTTTGGTCCTTTTTCTCGACCAGCACCACCAATGAAGCAAAAGGACTTAAGCTTGGGCGTATGAACCCCATATCTAGTAACTCCTTAATGGCATTCTCAATTTCCTCTTTGTATATCCATGGATGACGATAAGAGGTGGTGATTACTGGTTTGGCTCCTTCTTCTAATTCTATCACATGCTAAAACCCTCTAGCTGGTGGCAATCCTACTAGTATCTCATTGAACACCTTACATTCCTTATCCAAGATAGGCTGAATATCGCTTGGGAATTCTCTTTCTTCCTTAGATATGCTTGTATCTATAATCAAGCACTCTACTACCCATGCTACTTGATCCCTACGGAAAGATTGCTCCATTCTTTTAGTTGAAACCATCATAGGCCCATTCCTAGAAAATCCTTTGAGCACAACCTCCTTTCCTTCATGTTTGAACTCCAGCTCCATGGTTTGATAATTAGTGATGTATTCCCGTAGCGAATGAAGCCATTGCACTCCAAGGACCATGTTAGTATCGCCAACATCAAAAACATAGAAGTCTTCCTTCATCTTATGTCCACCTAATATCAGCTCCATTTATTGAATTCATTCTGTACAAGGAAGGATATTTCCTCCGGCTGCCAGAACATCAAATCCTTCGAACTCTTATGTTTCCAATCTCAATTTGGCCACTTTTCTCCTGTCGATGAAGTTATGCGTAGCTCCACTATCAATTAGTATGGTTATTCTCTACCCTCGAAGAACTCCCCTAACTTGTAAGGAATGGTACCGAGGTGTTCCTGATAATGTTGCCAGGGTGTTCCCTGTTGGGCTTCCTTCTATTGCTTCTCCTTACTACTCTAGCATTTCCTCTTCATTGGATCCATCCTTTGTATCTGCTTCATCATCTAATACCACCTCAATGTAATAAACCTGTCCTCTCCCTTGGCACCTGTGTTGACTATTCCACTTTTCATTGCAATAATAACACAAGCCCTTCTTGTGTAATTCATTCCTTGACATGCCTGGAGGGACCTTGGGAGGTGTATTTTCCTTAATGAAAGGCTTCTTGGACTGCCCTACTGGTGCATTCTTGATAGTGGCTTTCCCTTTCTTTGTGGAGTCTTCTAGATTTAAGGCTTTCTGAATGGCATCCTCTAATGTTGTTGGATCCAAATCCCTCACCAAGCCATGAAAAGAATCAGATAGGCCTTCAATGAAGAACATGAGCCTCTTATCTGATACGTCGAACACCATGACAGCAAGTCTCTGAAACTCTGAAACATATTCATCCATAGTACTTGTTTGCTTCAACCTATTTAGCTCTTGAAAGTATGCTTTTGGATCTTTCCTATCGAACCTCTCCACTAACTTTTGTGTGAAGTCTGCATATGAATTAACTTGACCAAATCCTTGGGTCACAATACCATGGTGCCACCATTCGTGTACTAAATCCTCCAAGTGTAGGATGGAAAATTTGATAGCCTCTTCTTCAGTCATGGGGCTGAGAGCGAAGTATGTGTCCGACTTTTGTATCCATGATTGAGTTGTCATCTTCCTAGACCTGTCGAAGGTTGGCAATGAGAGCTTGTCAATCTTATGTTGGAGATCCCTATTTCCATGATGTTGCTTCTCATCACTCCATCTAGTGCTATAAAACTGATCGAAAGAGATTGCAACTTTTGCATTCTCATCCAAATCCAGGTATTCGCGTACAATGCTTGTGTAGCTACGTTGCTCTTCTCCTTCTTGTCGACCATCAACTTTTGGTAGGAATTTTGACTAGGGCTACTTATAGGTGTGTCCATTTGAGGTTTTTCTATGTTCCCCGCTTGAGCATTCTTAATTCCCTCCTTCCTCACTGTTGGTCCCTGATTTGATGTTGTTGACCGTAGCAGTGAGTGATTGTATTGCTTGCAGCAATGCCTGATTAGTCTAGTCTTGTTGCTTCATGAAATTGTCTAGCTTACTATTCTGGTCCTGATCTCCCATTATCTCCTTACCTCTGCCTCCTATTCCTTGAGCAGCTTCATACTTCTTCCTTTCTCTCTCTTGGGCCCAAATATCTCTTTGGCTCATACACACACAACCATAGGCTGGCAGGCCTTGTGGCTCTGATACCACTGTAAAGAGTCTAACCAGATATGGCAAAGATCCTTATGCCAAAATAAGAAAATATCATAATAAACTAACTACAGCACCCCATAACTCATACTATTTACAAATTAAATAAAACACAAACCTATTTCGAAATAATAACTATTACTAGATTGAGCCACATAATAGATTGTGAATAGATTATGAATAGTAACAGGTGAGCTGAAAGATAATCCCGTCAATGTATGCCAACATTAGAAATAAATACAAACATCAGTTTGTTGCCTTACAGAGATAATTGGATCGGCCCCTGATATTCATTAACGCATTCTTAAAGAATTAATCCGATTGGCCTCTAATATTTGATGTCACACCTATAGGTAACCACGCGAATCTTCGTGGTAGATGAAATGCGATCTGGAGCTCTGCCTAAATTTTGGCATCGCTTGGAATGCTTGATACTCAAACCCTTGGCGTGATCACTTACTCCTTCTCATGCAACTCAAAGATGGCTCAAGATGTTGTTGGTAACTTGGCGCGAACTGTTGTCGGCATAAGTAATCCCTCAACATGACTTTCGGGTGAATGATGCCACATCAAAATGAAGTGTCCAATGGCATTATCGGATCAACAAGGTGGTTTGTGAATGATCTCTGGCTAGAGCTAGAGGCTCGTCCCGATTGAAGTATCGGATCACCTATATCCCACGATCCTGTAGATTAACTTAAGTTTGTGTTGTCGGGCGCTGGCTCAAAAGCATATCATTTGTGATCAAAACAAGATTGAAATGAGAGATGGGTGGAATGAAGGAAACAAAGCATGAATCTTCCCAAACTGGATGCTACGCACCAACCGGGGTTCCAGCGTGTGAGAGACTACATCCTCACCGATGGCCTGGAAAGAGGTTACTCCAAAATTCATGATGTCAAAACTACACAGAAGACACAAATTTAAACCAATTGCCTAAGCCCAACACCAAGGTGTCAGCCACAAGGAACAAACATTAAAATTAAATTTTAAATTAACTTTTGGCACCTCAAATGAGGTCAGCCCAGCCATAATTAAGGAATCCTATTATTTATTAATTTAGTGTTTAAAAACACTATTTACCAATGTCGGCCCAGAACTTATTTAAAATGAGGGACATTAGAGAACCATAATCTAATCTTCCTTCCATGTGAAAGGAAAAGGATATACCTCATATTTCAAAATATGTAACCAGTGCTAACTACAGGTTGAGGCACACTATGTGCTAAATAAAATCTAGTATTACATTCAATAGGGCACACATGATATAAATTTATATGGCTACAAACAAAAAATTCTTTCAGCTTCAATTTTGTAGATCTCCTTTATAAGCCTTCGATTTACACATTTATGAAGAGAAAATAGTGAATGAGAGGGACAGTGAGAAACTCTACATGTGTTATAAGTCTGTTTTAACCTCAAAAAACTTGAATATTGACCAAGCTAACTAGGAGAGCAAGGTCACGGCTAAGAAATAAGCCCCACTCAACAAGGAAATATATTTCCTCAACCAACACCCTAAGGTAGATAACGTTTAGGAAGAAATATATAATGGTATTTAAATAAATAATAGAAGACTTAGACGAACGACGCAATAAGAGAAAGAATAATTATATGTAAACTTAAGTCTGGAACCGTCAAAGAAAAGAGTCAATTATGTGAAACCAAATTGGCTATCCAAATAGGGACAACAATTAGGGTAACTAATTTAAAATGCATGGATGAGGACAAAAGTTTCAGAAATTTAAAGAGAAGAACACCAATTCCACCTATTCGGCCAAATACCAAAATCCATCTATAACAACTTTCAAGGGAACTCAAATAATACATAAAGAATTTACAAGCAGAGCATCTGATCTATTAAATAATAGTCTCCAAAATTTACTGTTTTGAAGGGCACATAAGAAGGATTGAAAATTGTGTATTGATTTAATAAGGAGTACATAAGGTTTACAAGAAAATAACAATGTATGCTGAAACGTTTCCTACAACAAACTTAATAATAAAAGATTTTCCTTTTGAAATTATGAGAGAAATATTAGGGAATATTTATATCACAAGCACAAGAATACAGAGAAAACAAAATTACAAAGGAATACAATTCCTGTGTTTATTTACTTCAGAATTAGAATTTGAGTTTAACAGAGGAACCTGGATCAATTTCTCAACTAAGCTGGAAGTTGTTGTTGAATACAAAATCCAAACTATGGTTCCAGCTTCTTCCAATCTTCAACTCTACAACCTTACAACTCCAAGCACTTGAGTCCTATTGTCTCTATAGAACCCCAAAAGCCAAAAAAATTCAAAAAATTCAGAACAATTTTTTCAAGAAGCCCCCAAAAGATGTTCATGGCAAGCATCCCCGAAACTGTTTTTGCATCCGAGAGAAATAAGCCAATTGCCCCTCTCTAGTAAACTCCACTTCTCTTTTATTAATTATCTTCCCGTAACTGCCTTCCACTCCTTAACTGACTTTAATTTCTTTTTTTCCAAATTTCATTTAATTTTACCTTTCTTTTAACTTTTAACCCCCCTCTCTTCCAATTTACACACACTAAGCCATTAATTTATTAATTTATTATTTGAATTTCTTATAAATTTTGTTTACACAAACATAATAATTATATATATACATATATATATATAATTTAAATATCTTATCTTGTACAATAAATCTTAATTTATTGAAATTAAATAAATAATTTCACTATATTTGTTTTAATTTAATTCTTTAAGTTAATATGGTTTGAGTATGAACTCTGCTAGGGTTTTTTGTTTTTTGCGGTCACCCTTGGCCCCTCTTGCGTCATACTGCACATCCTACACAGGAAGCCCCTCTTTTCTTGTGTGTACGATCGCATTTACTGCAGTTTTTTTGTTTTAATATGCCTTCAACCGGCTCTAACCCAGTAGTTCTTGTCGGTGTTAGCGGTTCAATGGCGTTGATCAATGGCTCCTCCTCTGAACAAACGTCCCCAAAATTTGTTCTGAAAGTCTTTCACGAGGTAAGTGCTCTGATTCACCAGCTAATGTGGTTTTTCCTTTACTAGATTTTGATACTTCCTGTCAATGGCTTGAGCAATACACCCTTATTGGGTATTTTGTTGGGAGAACTCCCCCTGAAAGTGTACTTAAAGAATGGGTTAACAAGGCTTGGGTCCCTCATGGGGTTCGCCTTGATATGGTCCAAAATTTAACCAAGGGTTTCTTTTTGTTCCGCTTTGCGGAGGTCAATCATGTGCAAGCTATCTTAGCCCATGGGCCCTAGTATGCCTAGTCTTCTTTGTTAGTTTTCCAAGCGTGGACCCGTGATTTTTCTATCTCAAACAACACCAAGTTGCAGGTCCTGGTCTGGATTGAATTCCCTGGTCTACCCTTGCCTTGTGTGCCTTTTTTGAATATATAGCTTCCTCACTGGGGAGGGTTATTTGCATTGAGCCAGATAGGTTCTTTCAGGCCCAACCCCAAAAGAGGGTTTGTGTGGAAGTGGACCTTTCCAAATATTTGAAAGACTCCCTTGATATCTAAATTGGAGCTCTTTGCCACACCCAGAAGGTCACATATTTTAATCTGTGCAACACGTGCTATAGGTGTCAGTCAGCGGACCACAAGATTAAGGACTACCCTTTAGCAATGCCTCATACACCTTCTCTGCCACGAGATGTTGAAAAGCCTCGTTCGGCGGTTGCATCTGTTACCAAACCTGATGTGAAATGGACTACGATTATGAACCAAAAGAATAATTCCATTGGTTCTGGGTCGGGTCCCATGACCTCTGAACCAGTGAAAGATGTTTCAAACCCTTCTGTGAAGAGGAAAAAAGCTCCGATTGGAGCTGATTATGTTCCACAATATCCTAGGCCAAAGGCTATGCCTCAATCAGCTATTGTCATGTTAACACAGCCGAATGTTTCTTCTCCTGTGATGGGAGCTCAAAGGTGATCTCATAGCCCTTCTTCTCCTAGGGAAGAAGGGGAATATGTTCATAAAAGCGAAGGATTTCCTCTCTGTCCATCCAGATTGGATCAGTCCCACAAGATTTTTTGCAGAATCGTTTCTCTTCTCTGAATGAAGAGGAATCGGGTTTTGAAAACATGGAGGAGTTTCACTTATGAAGTTCCTCTCATCGAATGTTCGAGGTCTGACAGACCTCTCCAGAAAGTATTTTGTCAGAGATACCTTGTGTAAGTACTCTAGTATTAAAGTGTTGTGTCTCCAAGAACTTAATTTATTTATTTTTTGCTTATTACAGCTTGTCGCTCTATTTGGCCAGCCAGTAAAATGTTTTGTACTACTCATGATGTTGGGTGTGGCGGAGCTCTCACCCTTTTGGCCCCACGGTGGCACTCTTCTGTGGTCGACCATGGGTCTGATCCCACTCATCGGCTCGTCTGGATCCTTCTCAACATTGATAATCATTCCTTTGGGATTATTAATGTCTATGCTTCTAATGATGTTGTGGAACGCTCTTTACTTTGGCATTGGATTGTTGATTCTTTACCAGTTGCTACCTGGATACTATGTGGGGACTTCAATATGGTAGAGATGGCGTCTGAAAAAGATGGCACTTTTCCATTCAGATGGACAGCTAGGGAAAGGGAGATGTGGTTTTACATGTGCAATAAATTGGGGATTTTTTATCCCAATATTGGTCGTCGCCATTCTCATTCTCTCTGGCACACTTGGTGTAATTACAGAGCTGGTTCTGACAGAATATTTAAGCTCCTTGATCATGCCATGATTTTGGCACAATCTTTTTTCTCTTTTGAGAGCTCCTCTCTCCTGGTTAATCCGTTAGTGGATGTGACCTTGTCAGAACACTTCCCCATTTCTTTTTTCATTGAATGGGAGACTCGACAGCCTCGTACGTGTAAAACTCAATTTTTTTTAAACACATCTTTACTCTACCACAAGCCTACCTTGGCCCACATTTGCAGAGTCTGGAATTTGGAGTGCAGACCAGCTCATCATACAGGCTGGATTAATTGGTGGAATGAGGCTATCATCAGCATGGCTAGATTTCTACGCATTTATGGGCACCAGTTAGCTATTTTTCATCGGCAGTCTTATGAGGCTACTATCACTAACCTTTGTGCTGCTATTGAGGCTTTGGAAGCCAACCCCTTTTCTCCATAATTTCAAGTCAGGGTGGTGGAATTAAGGCACAAGAAACAAATTTTTGACAGCTATGCTGCTAGAGGTGTGCAAATCAAAGCCCAATTATATTGGCTAAAAGTTGGTGATCATGCCTCCAAAGAGTTTTTTTTGGCTCTGCGTGTCAGGCACTCATCCCTGGGCATTAAAAAAATCAAAGATTGCGTTCAGGTGTTTTCTGAGCTGCCTGATATTCTCCAGGCCTTTGTGCGTCATTATGAGCAAGTCTTCACTACGCAAGAACTCGCGCCTGTGCGACAACAAGCCCTTAAGGATTGTCTTGTTGTTGTGCCAAATAAGATTTCTTCAGCTCAAAAAAAATTGTGATCAACTGTTATCAGTTGATGATCTCAAAGAGGTTGTCTATTCCATGGCTGATGACAAAGCCTCAGGAATTGATGGGTTCCCTTGTGAATTCTACAAAGCCATGTGGGACTATATTGGGCATGATCTGCATCAAGTTTACTTAGAACCTTTTCACTCTAATTCTCTAGGTAGCTTAATTAATAAAGGTAACATAAAATTCATACCTAAGTCAGGTGACCTAGAAGACATTTGCAATCGGAGACCTATCACACTTCTTAATGTCTCCTACAAGATTATCACCAAGGCTTTGGCTCTTAAAATCTGCCATCTTCTACCTCAGATTGTGCGCTCAGAACAAACTGGGTTTATCAAATCCAGATTTATTTTGGATAATATTATTGTTGTTTGGGAAGGCATGGAATTGGCCAGACATTCAAACC
>VDFB02111029.1:0-26542 GCA_007258455.2 Sequoia sempervirens
TGTGATGCAACAAAGTTTACCTATCCTAACTGATGCAAAACATAATGATGCAAAGAAGGAAACAACACTACACAACCTCAAGATTAGCCTAGTTTAATTCAAACAAAAGAAAAGATAAACAAAAAGAGATTTACCTTTGTTCAAGTTGATATTTTGATTGGCACTTTGATTGTCGATAATGTGTGCTCCTTGATGGAAAGAGTGCTAAAAGTGGATGCAAAACGATGAGGATTTGATGGAGATTCAAATGATGAAGGTGGGTATTTTTGATAAGTATAGGGAAGGGATGCAATATGAGCTTGAAGGTGCAATAATGGTGGATAAGCTTGAAAGAAGGCTTGAGAGTTGGAGTTGGAGAGCTTGAAATTTGTTGAAGGTTTGAATGCGATAATGCATAATGAGAGAATGAAAGGGAAATCCTCTATATTTAAGGGAGAATTCTCTAGAGAATTCAATGGTCAAGATTGAACCAACATGGCCAAGATGGAGGGCTATGGTGAGTTGAGGACTCACAAGCCCTCACATCTTGCCATGTGGAAGATGAGATGTCAAGAGGAAATGTGATGTGGAAAATGACATATGAGGTGGAGGTACTTGCAAGTACCTTGGGATGAGAGTGATGGTGACAAGTGAGAGGACCATGGGAATGAAAGAAATTGTTGGAGGGATAAAAGTGAATTTAAATTTCACATGCTTGGGGACATTTTAAGGATAAGACAATGTTCCCAAAAAAAAAGTGAGAAGTACCTTGTGGATAAGACAAGGTGCTTAAAAAGGTAAGTACTTGTTCCATGTGACTGATGTGACAAGTGAGGAGTTCTAGAACTCCTAACAACTTGCATGGGAAGAAGAGAGTCTTAGAGGGATAAAATAGAATTTAAAATTCTATTAGGAAGGACATGGGGATAATAAAAGAAATTTAATATTCCTTGGGAGATGGGAGAGTTGACCAAGTCATTGATTGGACCAATTGATCAATGATTAGAAGATAGTTAGTGGCTAATGAAGATTATGAGCCAACTTGCAAAAGTTGGAGGATGTGACATATCTTAATCATGGATTAGACATGTTCACATCCCTAATGATGGGATTATGAGGTGGATTAGGATTAAGAAAAGTGATGGAGGATGTGACATGTGAGTATTATTTATTTAATTTTTTTGAAAAAAAAGAGAATAAAGGGTAAGGTGTTTAATTATTAACTAAATATCTTAGGGATTTAGAAGAATTTTGGGGGTATTAATTAAATAATAGTGATATTACTTAATTAATGCAAATGGAGGGATATTTAGACGAACATGGATAAATTTGGACCAATGTAAGTGTCTAAATTTAGGTGTCTACAGTAATAATATGTGTGCAACATATATTAATGAATAAAGCATAATAGTATGAGGTCGTGCAAAATGCTAAGGCAGTGAATAAAACATTTTAATGTGTTGTATAAAGTAATACCAGTGCTATAAGCACTTAGATAAATAAAGCCAATATTAATGTGTTGAGTATGTAAAGCGAGACAAAGTCAAACTTATCTAAAATGCATGAATGAGACATTGACTCAATCTTTTAAACAACAAACCAAAAGAATAGGAAACAAGGTGTTTTGGTGGTGCCAAAGTATGAACTGTATAAACCAAATAGAAGTCTTAACCTACAAACGAATTCCAACATATGAAGCAATGAGAAAATATGAATTGGTCAAATATATAGCTGGCCAAATAAGTCGATCTATAGGAGACCATTACCTTGCATTTCTAAACTTCTTATTTTCTTGGGGAATGAGGTGACTCATTCACCATGGCTGTGTATGTGTATGTTCAAAATCAAATTAAGTTGCCACCTTACTATCTTTAATGTCGAGTCAAAATTTCTGAGTGAATCCTAGCATAACATGTTAGTAGGATGAGGTTTCTCATTTTTTTGTATAAAAAGTAGTCCCTTTCCTCTCAGTTGGTATACACAACTCCTTGCAAAACTTCTGTTATTTTTGTGAGTGCTCTATTTTTCTGATTTATGAGGAAGCTTGTGAGAGAAGTTGTGTGAGGATTTAAGTGAGATTTTGAGAGATTGAGGAGAGCTTTTGGGAAGTAACTGTGAAAGTTTCTAAGCGGATTTTGAAGGAAAGCCAAGCTAGGATTCCAGTAGGAGCTTGCATAAGCAGGCTTGTTGCTTTCCACTACATTTTATGCTTTATGTTTTGAAAATAATGAATGCCTTGAATGTTCTTGTTTTTTTTTGTTTGGGAAGATGCATTAAGTTATTAGAATGGAATAGCATTATATACTATTTATGTAAGAAGAGTGTTGCATTCAACTCTTGATATTTACTTGTTTGAGTGTTTGTACATATCTCCTATTAATGAGTGGGTGTTTTTAGTAGTAGAGAATATTAAGTAATATATTGTCTATATAGTAATAATTTTATTTGTGAAAGAAGAGTATGGAGTTACTTTGGTTTGTTCAATAACATATGCCATATATAATTTGAAAGAATATAGGTTATTCCTGGGGTTGAGGGTTAGAAAATCCAATGAAGGGGATAACCTATGCCTAAAATATAATGGTTATAAACAAATCGAGCTAGAGAGTGTGTGAATAGATGACTCATATTAATGAAACTTTGGCCAAAGTAGTGTAAGTGCCACTGGTTACACTGTTAGTTCACTATGATTCTTTTATACATACTATTCCAAGATTGTCATACATGTAGTTTTGTATACAAGATCTAGTCATGTAGAACACAATACTAGCTCAATATTGGCTAGTATTTTGAGGTTACTTGACCAATCTTTTCATCGAATGGTAGGGCCATCTTACCTAATAGGTAGATGTGTGGGGGACTGTAGCAAGTCTGTGGTTGGTGGAAAAATTCTTGAGTGATGTTTCTCCCCTATAGTTGATAGGCCAAGATTTGATGGGGGATTTCTTGGACCATTGTATTCCTAGTGCCATGAAGCTCAGTTAAGCAATGCATGTATCTTATGTGCATTTTCTATGGAATTTGTAAAAGTGATATGGTATCTTGTATTTATAAAATGTGAAATCTTTACTTTGAAAATATTATAATATTTTGTTGAAAAGAAATGAGAAAGTGAAAGCTTGTTACATCAAATATGCTCAATTATCTTATGTTGGAAAGAAAATTTTTTATTTCAAATGCGAATAGCATCTTAGCTCATTTACTTGAAGTTTGAACATAGTAAAAACTTTTGGTAGAACAATTAGCATGTTACATGAGGTATCATAGCTACTAGGTTTAGCTCTGGAACCTATGTGATTGCCATACTTTCCCTCAAACATTGAACAAGACTAATGTTTGGAAATTCTTGTGCTAGGATGGTGCATCTCAAGATGATTGCAAGGAAGTCAGTTATTGGGAATGAACGCTACTTGAGGGCCAAGAAGGAAAAAGAGGCCATTATTTGAACAATAGAGGGTACCAACTATGATAATGTTGTTTGGATAAGTGATACTAAGATGATCAATCACACTCTAGAATGAATCAACCAAGTAAAGATAATGATGAAAGAGGATGCCAACTTCAACTACTTACCATTTATTTCTTTGAAAAAATCTGACTCCTTGAAACTTTCCAAGGAAATTCCCTCAAAATGTAGTGTCGTTCCTGCCTTAATATTTAGGGGCCCTCAACTTCTTCCTATGTCGAAAGTCATTATTATAGCTTCAAGTGATGAATTAGAGGGCTATGTTCCCCGTAGCTATGTGTCTGAAGAAAAATCCAAAGGTTACTATCCTTTTTGGGATAGAGATGAAAAAATGAGAGATGAGCAAAAGTCTGAGGGGTATACCTCACTAAGCTATGTATTTGAGAGTGAATATGATTGATACTCTCCTCTAGACTATTTAAATAGTCAATCAATGTAAATCAAAAGGATATTGAGATCCCATGAATAAATGAAAGTTATGATTTCATTTATATATTTAACTATGTGCAAAATTCTTCAATGAAATCTCTTTTATGTGAAAAGTTATATTATAGGAATGTTTTCCTTCCATTAAATAAATTATGTTAGGATCTAATTAAGATGAACCTCTAGGCATAACCATTACTCAAAATGATGGTTAGAACTAGAACCAATCTCGGAGGGAGTCAAGAAGTTGGACAAGGCCTTGAAAATGTTGAAGCCAAATTGGACCAAATTTTGGCTATCATTACACAAAAACAATGCAAGGTTGGGTAAGCTTGAGCAAGAAGTGAGGGGAAAAGATAGAATAGAACAAGAGGTTTTGATTAATAAAGAATAAGTTCCTAATAATGAAGATGATGGAGATAATTCTTAATGAAGAAGAAGTTCCTAATAATGAAGATGAGGGAGAGAATTCTCATGACCATACTCAGACCCATGAACATGAGAATGAGAATTCACACTCTCAATCTAAAGGAACTAGTAGGAAGCGTTTGAAAATTAAACTATCAAGGGACATGAGGAAAATTACCCCACTTAAGTTTGAAGGAAGCACCAATGGAGAATAAGTTGAAGCGTGGTTAATCCAAATGGAGAAATACTTTGAGATTATAAATTATTCTAAGGTCACAAAATTTGTATGGGGAGCCTATCATTTAGTAGGAGAAGGCTCTAATTGGTGGATGAACAAGAAAATAGAACTTGGAATTAGTTCTTTAAAACTGACTTGGAATGAGTTTGTGGAAATATTCTAGAAAAGGTGACTACCCCAACTCTTTTTTTACCAAAAACTTACTGACTTCTAAAATATGAAGCAAGGGGAGATCTATCAATTAATGAATATTAGGAGAAGTTTACTCATCTCTTAAGGTACGTTCCAATGTACTAGAAGGATGAGTGCTTTTGTATCATGAAGTTTATAATGGTATTGAATGGCTAGATAGGTGGCAAGGTGGATGTACACGATGCAACTACTATGGATCTGGTGTATGAAAAGGTAGTCAAACAGGAGAAAAAGCTCAAAGCAATCTCAATATACTAAGATAAAAGAGACCAAAAGAAGTATGTAGGACCACAATCCAATCAAGCTTCCAAGAAGTTTAATGGAGTGTCAGATTCTCAAAGGTGAGGGGATCGGGGATATCACAACAACAAGAGCAAACCACGAAAGGATCATCAAGGAAATAATCCCAATAGTAGTAAAAATGGTAACAATGACAAAATTAGAGGGAATGGCAATAATTTTGAAAGGCCAACAAAAAGAATGGGACCTACGAAAGGATGTTTCACATGTGGTGGAGATCACTTTGCCTATCAATGTCCTAACAAACCTTCACTTTATCTCGACAATGCGAAAATCTTCTTCCATTGCAACAAACTACATTTCAATAGAGAATATGTGTAGCAGTTGACAACTGACAAGCTGATTAGCATATCACCTTGGTGGAAACTTCAGGTATTTTGTTTGATATGCCTATTTCCATACTTATTGATACCAGAGCCACATAAAACTTTGTTTCACCTAGAGTAGTTAATCAAATATCTAGCGGCTTGATTCAGGGTTGGAATTGGGGAAATGATCTTCCCCCTCAGTCTCATCTTCAGTTTGTTGATGATACTGCCTTGATGGGTAGGGCAAGGGTTGAGGAGGCTTTGAACTGGCGCAGTGTTTTGGACAGCTACTTGGCGGCCTCTGGGCAGCGCATTAATGAGGGGAAGTCTCTCATTTACTTCTTCCATACTCCTAAGGGTATCCAAAGGAGATTAGCAGGTATTCTTCATTTCCAGATCGGTTCACTTCCTTTTCTCTATCTTGGAATCCCTCTTGCCATTCGTTCTCTCCCTAAAAGGTTTTGGCAAGAGACTCTTGACAAGTTTCAAAGTTTGGTCAGCCATTGGACTTGCAGGTGGCTTTCTTCAGCTGGAAGAGTGACTCTTCTTAAGTCTGTGATCCAGGCTCTCCCTCTTTATAAGTGCTTTGTTCTTTCTGCTCCATCAAGTTTTATTCAAGATTTCGAGAGACTGTCTCGTCAGTTCCTGTGGTCTGGCAACCTTCTTCATAGAAAGTGGAGCTTGGTGAAATGGGATGTTGTCTATAGGCCGAAGCAGGAAGGGGGTCTTGGTCTACGACGAACTGATTTGAATGGGCAGGCCTTGGCTGCTAAGCTGTATTGGCGTTGGTGTTCACAACAACATATGTGGTGGGCTAAAATTCTTACCCTCAAATATTTGGGTGCGGTGGAAAGCATGGAGGTTGTAAGATTCAGTCTGGAGGGGAAAGGTTCTATGATCTGGAGTACCCTCAAACGGGGTGCCAAGCTTGTGAAATAGGGCCTTTTTTGGATTTGTAATGGGGGTCAGGAAGCTCTCTTCTGGCATGACTCTTGGGATGGACATCCCCCTATTTTGTCTTCTCATCCCCACCTTCAGGACTTGTGCCAGATTTTTGAGGAGGCGGGTTGGTGTCATGTGGCTGACTTCAAATCTCAACATTCTTTGAGTCAGATTACTATGTCCAGGTGGAAGGACCCTCAGGATTGGCCTCCTGGGGGGGTTTTGGAGGATCGTCAAGTGCTTGCTAAGATTCTTTCGGATCGCGCCTGCAACTCTCTTCTTGGGAGAGATGTGCTTGCTTGGGGTCCAGATTTGCAAGGTAAATTTTTGGTTGCCTCTGGTTATCAGGTTTTGGATAAACAGGTCTTTGGGAGCTCTGAGGTTCCTTGGTGGAAGCATGTTTGGAATAAATTTGCTTGGCCTAAGTGTAATTTTTTCTCTTGGCTTGTTGTCCAAGGTAAGTGTCTTACTTGGGACAATCTTTGGAAACGGGGGTTCCAGGGCCCTTCCATGTGTGTTTTGTGTGGTCAGCATGAAGAATGCCTCTCGCATCTCTTTTTTCAGTGTTCCTTTGCTAAGGATATCTGGCATCACTGGTGGAATCTCTGGAGCTTACCGTGTTGCCATGTCTCTGCCTTGGATGATTTTTGGAGGAGACAGGGATCATCTCCTGCCAAAACCTCTTTTCTTAAAATTGCTTGGAGCATTGGCCCTAGTTTGATTGTTTGGCATCTTTGGTTGGAGCGCAACAGACGGATTTTCTTGGATAAAAAATTGATCTTGGAGCAACTTTGGAGGCGGATTCTTGGGGCTCTGCAGGAGACTTTGTCTGCAAAGTGTGATTTGTCTGTGCCAGTTGATCCTGGGGACTTGGGTGTTGTTAATTCCCTGGGTCTTGTTGCTGGGGATAGGAGAAATTTGGGCAGTGTGCATCATAGGCGTGGGCATGAGAGGGTGGCTCGTGATGGCTTCTGGTGTCCGCCTGCTCTAGGGGAGCTAAAAATCAATACAGATGGGTCATCTAGGGGTAATCCTGGGCATGCTGGAGTTGGTGGTATTGGTAGAGACAGCTTGGGAGTGGTGGTGTTTTTCTTTTCTATGTATCGTGGTTTGCATACCAATAATCTTATGGAGGCTAGTGCTATCCTTATGGCGATTGAGCGTGCGGTTGGCCTTGGGTGGCGGCGGATTGTTTGTGAGTCTGATTCTCAGGTGGTTATTGATATGTTGCATAAGCGACAGTTGGAGGATATGAATTGGCAGCTTGTTGTGGTTGTCAAGCAGATTATTTCTATGTGCTCTTCTCTGGAGTCCATTGTTTTCCGCCATATTCCGCGAGAGTGGAATAGGGTGGCTGATGGATTGGCTAGATGGGCGTCGAGAGGACTGATTCTTGGTATGTGGATGGTTGGGGCAATCTTCCTAATGACATGGCCCCTGTTCTTGAGGAGTGGGTTGCTGAGGATATGAGGTGCTTCTTGGGTGTGAATTAATTCTTGTTTTGTTGGGCCCTTGTGGCTTCTTTCTTCTGACTTTGTAATGTTGTTCTGATTCAATAAAGTTTTTACCCTCTTTTAAAAATAAATAAATATCAAATATCTAGAAAAGTTGGTTTCATTGAAAAATAATGGGTTGTGGAATATGCAAACTAGTCAAGGGCAACGATGGAGCAATGCTTATTGAGGCAAAGGTTGAACTACCAAGTTTCTTAATTGAGGTAAACCTATATGTAGCACCCTTAGGATCTTACGATGTCATTTTTGGGATGAAATAGCTATGGAAGCATAGAGTCAAGGTAGATTTCCATGCCAAAACCATAGAGTGCTTAGACGATCTAGGTAACCAAGTATCAAATTGCAAGAGACACCTAGGGAAATTAAATTGTGGTAATATCTGCCATGTAAATGCTTAGAGCGAAGAAGAAGGGTTGTAAACTCTTCACTATCAAAATTGAAATGCTTGAGGAATGTAAGAAATTCATTACTCAAGATAATGTTGTCAACTATGGACCACAAGACAACCAAGGTGTTGAGGAAGGTGAAATAATGGAATCTAGGGAAATGGATATGGAAAAATATCTTATTTTAAGAAAATTTGAAGATGTCTTTTAAGAGGAATTACCTAGACTGCCACCCAAAAGAGTGTTTGATTTCTCCATCGACATTGTACCAGGGTTGGAACTAGTGTCCAAAGTGCCTTACAAAATGACTACAATAGAGTTAATGGAACTCAAGGCACAACTAGAGGAGTTGTTTCCAAAAGGATTGATAAGGCCTACTGTTTCACCCTGAGGAGTGCCAATGATCTTCGTAAAGAAGAAGGATGGTACACTACACTTGTGTATAGATTATCAGATGCTTAATAAAGCTACAATAAAGAATAAGTATTTTCTTCCACGAATTGATGATCTTTTCGATCAGATGTGAGAAGTGGTAGTGTTTTCAAAGATTGATCTAAGGTTAGGTTATCATCAACTAAGGATTAAAGATGAAGATATCCACAAAAATACTTTTACCTGACCAAATACGAGCATTATGAGTTCATAGTCCTACCATTCAGACTTATGAATGCACCAGCAACATTCATGAGCCTAATGAACAACATATTTAGGGATTTTCTAGATAATTTTGTTTTGGTTTTCTTGGATGATGTTATGATTTATTCCAAGAATGAAGAGGAGCCTTACAATAATTTAGAGATAGTTCTTTAACGGTTAAGAGAGAACAAGTTATACAAAAAAATCTCTAAATGTACCTTCTTTCAGAAGAAAGTGCAATATTTGGGTCACATGATTTCAATAGATGGAATTTCAGTTGATCCAGCTAAAATCAAGGTGATGCTAGAGTGGCCAATACCTAAGATTGTACTTGAGGTCAGAAGTTTTATGGGTCTGGTAGGATACTATTGGAATTTTGTTACAAACTTTTCCAGGATAACATTTCCTATTACATCATTACAAAGGAAAGGCAAGAAGTTTGAGTGGTCAGAAAAATTCCAAGCAACATTTGATTTACTCAAGGAGAAGTTGCCTATTGCTATGATTTTGAAAGTATTAAATCCAAAAGGTGATTTCATAGTCATCAGTGATGCATCAGGAGAAGGTTTAGGAGGAGTCTTGATGCAAGAAGGGAAAGTCATATCTTATGAATCAAGAAAGATAAAACCCTATGAGCAAAATTATGCATCACATGATTTAGAGTTGGCAACATTTGTGCACGTATTGTAGATGTGGAGGCACTATTTGTTGGGAAATCCATTTGAGCTAAACACGAATTACCATGGTCTGAAATATCTATTTACCCAACCCAATTGAATGTAGGACAAAGAAGATTGATGGAGTTTATTTTTTATTATTACTTCAATATCAACTACACCAAGGGAAAAGAGAATCGGGTTGTTGATGACCTAAGTCGTAGAAGACATATCACTTCAATGGTAACAATTCAAACTAACTTTAAAGGGAAAGTGTTACAAAACTACGTGGGAGATGAGTATTATGAGGAAGTTAAGCAAGCACTCGCAAACAATCCAAAAGATGCAAGGTATGAAGGATTTCATTTTGGACCCAATGGATTGCTAAGGTTTAAAGGAAGAATATATGTGCCCAATTCTAAGGAGTTAAGGAATATTGTGTGGAAAGAAGTCCATGAAGCACCATATTATGGACATCTAGGTGTGACTAAGTTGATAGTGGATGTGAAGCCTTTGTATTTTTGGAAGGGAATGAAAGGGGATGCCGCTAGATTTGTAGCAAGGTGCTTAGAATGTCAAAAAGTGAAGGCTGAACATCATCACCCTGTAGGATTATTATATCCACACGATGTTCTTGAGAGTAAGTGGCAAGTCATTAGTATGGAATTTGTGCAAGGATTACCTATGTCAAGGAATAAGCACAATGCCATATTGGTGATAATAGATAAACTTACCAAGGTAGCACATTTTATTCTTGGGAATTTAATTGATGGAGCTCTCGTCATAGCATGGAAATTCATTTAAGAGGTGTTTAGGTTACATGGGATTCCTAAGAAAATTATTTTAGATAGGGATGCTCATGTGACATCTAGATTTTGGCAAACTTTATTCTCCTCACTTGGAACTCAGTTGAACATACATTCAACATATCATCCAGAAACAAATGGGCAAATGGAAAGAGTGAACCAAGTACTAGATGACCTACTAAGGTTGTATTGCATGGCCCAACAATATAAGTGGGAAGATTACTTTCCTTTAGTAGAATTTGTATATAATAATTTTTATCATTCTGCGATAAAGATGGCTCCTTTTGAAGCATTGTATGGTCAGAAATGTAAAACTCCTATAAGCTAGGATAAGCTTGAAGAAAGGGTAAGCCCTGGGCCAAAAATGTTATTAAAAATGGAGGAGCAAGTGAGAATTATTGAGCAGAGGCTAGAAGAAGCCAATGATAGGCATAAAAGCTATGTAGATCCTAAGTGGGTACCCCAAAATTTTGTAGTAGGTGAAAAGGTGTTGTTAAGTGTTAAACCTCATAAGAGTTCTATCATGTTTGGAAAGTCATCCAAACTAGCTCCATGATACGTAGGTCCTTTTAAGGTTCTTGAGGAAGTAAATCTTGTTGCCTATCAAATTGCATTGCCACCAACTCTTGCCCGGATGCATAATGTCTTTCATGTCTCATACCTAAAGAAGTATATACCAAGTGATAATCACGTTATTGATTGGAATGCTTTACAGGTATAGGACCTAGGAGTGGTAACTATCAAGCCTCTCAAGGTGCTTGAAACACGTAAGCTTCACTTGCATAATAGAGAGTTCTACAATGCAGAGTCCAATGGGACCATTATGCAGAAGATTCTGCCACTTGGGAACACTATGTTGAGATTGAGTAGAAGTTTCCACATGTTTTACATGCTTTTGAGAGTTCTTAAAAAAAATAATGATGTGTATATTTTTGGATTATATCTTTGTTTGCTACTTAAAATCATCAGGGACGATGATTCACAAGGGGGGAATATGTTACACCCCAAAATTTGTAACTAAGACTCTAGTGCATGCAATTAGTTTCATAGTGTTTTATTGAATATTTTTTTCTTAATTAAGTTTTGAAGTCAGACTAGTTACAATTTAGACATAAGTTTACTTGATAACAAATAACTTTTTTTGTATGTATCAAAATTCAATTTTTTTTTGTTGGATCAAGGACATCAATATCTAGTGCATAGATATTTTTTAGATTTTTTTGGTTTTGTTCTGCTCAGCCTACACTCCCAAATTCTATTTGTTCACTGTCAAAAAGTCAAAAATAAATCTTGTAGATCAATTTCCATGATTTGACAAATTTTCTTGCAACTTTAACAACTTTGCAACTTTCTTCAATTTTTCTCTTTAATTGATCTTCAACCTAAAATTTGTATTCACACAACAAAGAGAGAAAAATGTTATTTTGTTAGGGAATAGGGGTTTTCCTTGGTCAAACCCCGGTTTGGTAATCAAACCTTGAAATGAAATGAAACATGAAAGAAGGAATGATGAATGAACAACAATGTCACAACTCACTACACCTTATTTGAACCTTGGATAAATTTGGAAACTAGCATTAAGTGGCCTCATGAATGTAGATATTGATCATGAAACTTGATGTGAAACAATGCCTTTGATATGCTTGATTGATCTTGAACACTACATCACCATATTAGCTCAAACAACATGCATGACACAACACATCGTTGACATGACAATAGGAATCTTGATTGTTGCAATATTCTTCAATAAATATGCCCTTAAATTCCTTGAAAATGCTCTTGAATGCTCTTGATAATTCTCACTTGAATGCTCTATGTGCTCATGAGAACTTTCTAGGTGAAACATGATGAAACAACCTTGTATTTATACATATCTTAACATTAATTCCTGAAATTCAAATATCACAAGCCAACATTGAATTATAGATTTGAAATCATTAAAATACCGCTAAAAACATATTTCAAAGCGAAGTTGTAGGTCTAAGTGAGGACCCATTCGCCATAGGGAAAATGGGTCCTAGGCCACTTACCTAGGACACACATCAAACAATGTTAAATATTATGTAAAATCAGGGTCATAGGACTAAGTGAGGACCCATTCACCCTATGGAAAATGGGTCGTAGGCCACTTACCTAGGACACACATATTCCAAAGTTAAGTGTTATGAACTGGCATTTATGAATGTGGGGTTTTATCCCTTGGAATTTACATTTAATTAGGCTTGGATTTGAATTAAAAGGGATAATTAAGGAAAATTAACTTTGATTAATTAATAAAGCCCTAGATTAATGTGAAAGTGTAAAGGTACACCTTACAACACCAAAAATAAGGCACAATTAAGTCCATTTAATTTAAAAGGGCCCTAAACTTAATGTGAATATGAAAGACATGTCACAACACTAAATAAAGGCAACATTAGGCTCATTTTATTATTAATTATTCCCAAATTAAGTGAGAAAAGGGATACTTTTTCCTACACTACACCACCTTCACTATATCAACATCCTTAGAGATGGTGACATCATTTTGAAGAGTCAAAGATCTAATAGAATTTTGGCTTCTATGCTTTAGGGTTGATTGGTTGAAGAACTTAGTGTTCATATCCCCTTTAGAGAGCCATTTGATTCTTGAATTTTGTTTCCAAAAAATCTCCTTAGGCAATACCACTCAGACCTTAAAATTATTTCCTTGTTGCAAGTGTCTATATTTGTTAAACCTTTTTCCATTTCATCTTGATCATTCTTTAGATCTATTATCAATATTTTTTTTGAAAGATATTTCCAAAGCTCAACCTATTCCATCCTTTAACTTTTTACTTGATTAACTTCAATTTTTTTGATAACCTAAGCATAAGGGTACCAAGACAAGGATAGCTCCACCATTCTTCCACTAGAATTTTGAAATCAAGATGAAAATCCCATATAATTATGTATCTAAAAGGGATATGGGCCTTTAGGCACAATATCATTCCACCTTGGCAAAATAATATTATGGTCAAAACCCATCTTGGGAAGGGTCAAAGGGGAAAATCCTATAAAATATTCATCCATTTGAGATAAGGAACCTATCTAGTCTAACTTGAATAAAATTGTTACCTTTCCTTTGATCAGACCAAGTAAAAGCATTACCTTTTAGGTCTAAGTCCATAAGATCAACAAAGGAAAAGAAATCAACAAAATCCACCATACTCTCAGAATAATCTTCAAGCCTACCATTTTTTTCAAAAGGAACTAACATGGTATTGAAATCACCTCCAAGTAACCACTTCTCTTTGTTTCTAATTTTCAATTGGTTAAAAGGTCCCACAAATTTTTTCTAGTTGATCTAGTATTGAGAGCATAGACATTTATTAGATTCCACTTAGAGGAGTTGCTTAGAACTTCAAAATTAACAATCTATTCCTACCAAGCTAGCACTTCCATCCCTTTAACATGTTAGGGTTCCAAAGGACAACCAATCCCCTGAGGCACCTTGTATTCCTTAAAGAGTTTGAAATCAACATGCCAATGCGTCATGAAGAGACCAAAATTTAAAAAATTACAAAACTCTGCCAAATTATTCATCCCTATCAAATTCATTTACAAACATAACAATAAAATACCTTCCAAAAAAAGCACATAACTCATAATCTCCATTAGTTTTCTAGTTAATTTGAGCCCCCAAATAAGTCTTCGAGAGATAATTGCATATAGAGGAAATTTTAAATCAACTTGTTCTACCATGCAAGGTAGAAAAACTCTTGGACATTAATGTTGATGATTAGATAGTTCTCTAGGGATAAAATGCAATGATTCAAGCTATTTTTGGGTTGGTTGATCTTGTGCTTAACACTAACTACCAACAATGCATTGATTTCCTTATCACCCATTGAGGATCCAAATCCTATGAGCACATTTTTTAAGAGACCGAGGGTGAATAGATACCCCTAGCAAGACTTAGTGAGAGTAAATTTGGAGAAAGGGAAGAGAAAGCTCTAGGAGTTCCAAGAGAGAATACATGCAAAAACTCAAAAATACCTAGCAAAGCACATTTTTTTGTTACCACCTATTCAAACTTAAATGTTACATTATATAATAATTGACCAAAATATATTATACATATTTTTTTATATGAAAGATTAGCTAATAGGTGTAACATTATTTCTACTTGTATGAATAACACTTTTTTGTGATATTGGGTCAACTGTAATAGACATTGGGTTCCATAAATTCACCATTGAACTCTTTGATACAATTCTACTCAATAATTTTTTTAATAGTTTCTTTTCACTCATCTTACAAATTGATTTTAATCACCAAATCATAAAGACAATTCAAACCCATGGCACAAAACCCTAAAAATAGGACCAAAAGTATATATTTATAGTTGTATGCTTATGGTTGTAAGCAAATATATTTATATTGTATATTTAACAATTCATAATTATAATTGTATGTGCGACACTATTTCTTATCATGGAGTCAATTGGATTAATTTTTAGTTCCTTAAATTTACTATTGAATTATTTCATTCAAATATTTTAATCCATTAGTTTAATGCTTTTTCATTTATGATTTATTTGCTACAAGTTTTTCTCTTCTTAATGATGGATCATGGAGTGTGATCTAAAAAATTGATGCTAAAATCTAACACATAGTTATATCTAGAAGCACTCTCAAATAATTATCACATGTCATAAAATATCACATCTACTATTGAAGCAAGCTCTATAAAATATGTTTCCAACATTTTTTTCAAATAACTATGTTGCAACCTAGTCACATTTCTACCCAAAAAGGTAAACCTAGAATCCTTAAACCCTTAGCCCTCTAACCCACAACACATATTCATATACAAACATCATATAGATAACACTATTTTACGTGAAATAATTCTCAAATACTTGAGATGGTTTAAGCTTGTAATATAAATTTTAAGTGAAAATCCACAATTTAATATTGTCACACAAAGATTTTTAGAATTGTTCTCTAAAAGGTTTGCTCAAAAGTGAACCTATGCTCACTTTCCTTCACAAAATTAAGGAGGAATAATTTTCATGGTGCTCATCTTTAGATAAAAGAAAAACTTCAATCTATAAGTAAAATCTTGAATAGGAATTGAAAAATCTTTATATGTTCACATAGTTGGAATCCAAAACACCATTATGTGACCAAGAAGCATAAAATTTTTCCATATTAAAAATGTGTAGTAAAACCAATCTTTTTAGAGAAATGAATTACCAAAAATAACATATATGCTACTTATTTGATGGTTTCAATAAAAAAATCAAGCTTATAAAATATTTCATTCAAAAGCATGACACCTAGTAAATTTGGTTATTGTGGAATTGTCTTAAAGAAATTGTATATTGAAGGTCTCTTATTTAAAATTTTGTGAAGCACATAGTCAAACATATAAGGTTTGTAACCCTATCATGATTCCATAGAGTTTGGGGAGTGACTTTTTATACCAAAAACTAAAATAAAAATAGTAAGTTTCTCTCCACTTAAAAGGTTCTTTCATGATATTCATGGTCCAACAATCAAATATTACTCACAAAAATATTTAAAATGTTTATTTATCAAGAGGGTACAATTACATATTAAAAACATATCTTTAGAATGGCTACTTGCATCTAGGAATAATCTAGTTGTATAGGCCCATTGAGCTATGACAATAATCCAAGAGGAATTGGTTTCAATAAGTGTAAAATATATTCATGCACAATGTAGCAAATGTTTCAACATCACTTCTTGACTAGGATAATCCTAAGTATGCTCTATACCTTGAATTGGACACAATCTTTCTATCTTACAATTGTCTATCCATCATCTTTCATGGGTGACCTAAATTCTTTGTCATTTCCAAGTATCTTTATAAATATTTGATGATGACTTTCAACCTTTACACCCATTCACAATGTTTGGTTTACAAACTATTTAATTAATTACAATGATCTCTTCTCTTTTATTTATTTTTTACTTTAATCTCCTTATAATAATATTTACAAATAACTTATAACTATATCTCCCTTTAATTTGAAGGGTCAAATAACATAATAAATTTTATTCTCTTTTTATGATCATTTACATGAAAAAATAACTTTCCTTTTTATTGAGTGAAAATTATTATAACAACAACAAAAGTAATTGTCTAGTAAGGATTTTTTTTTACTTGGCTACATAAGAATCATGATCATAACTTGCTTGTTCTCTTTGCTCCTCGATATGAACATTATTAGTCATCATATGAGAAAGAGAGTCATGATCATTTGAGTGGCTAGTTATATTAGAGTTAAGATGTATATTCCTATGTAAAATGATTAATATTTCAAGTGACTCGTAGCATAAACAAACCCTAAATTGAGATGTTAAAGAGAGATAAATCTCAACAAAATAAACCTCTCATATCTCAATAATTAGAAAAAGTAGAAGATAAAACCCCTAAGAATATAAACCCTAAAGGGGTTAAGGGTAGAGGGATTCCAAAATTAAAGGGAAAATAAACTATCCTCACCAAAATGAAAGGGAGAATAAAGTTTTTTTTTTTATTATTTTATATAAATTTAAGGTGAATAAATAAATAATATAAGCATCCAAAATCTACACTATATTAAAGAAAGTTTGAAATAATAAATATATTGAATATTATATTAATTTAAAAATAATTAAATGCTTCATAAATTGAATAAAACAATAAATGTACTTAGAAATTTTTGATAGATGATATGAAGTTTTTTGTCAATTGTGTAGAAATGTTAGCAAAGATAAAATGAATTCCATAGGATTAGTGAAAGCTCTTTTTGTCAATCTAAGTCACTTTTGCAATTGTGGATTCAAACTCTAGGGTCACATGTCTAGTTTGGTTTGCACATGACATACATTATTATTTTCATTGTGTCACACTATGTAAGAATATCGATTTAGTGAATAGATAAAAGATCAAAGACAATACTTTGAAACATGAAAGATGCTCTAGATGATTGTGTGATATAGATTCCCTTATAAATGCTCTTGATGATGTGTGCAGTTAGTAAAATTATAGTTCTAAGATGTGACAATTGGATTTGGGATGAACCTCTTGGACAATCTTCAACGAACCATGGTTAGTCCTTTATATACAACACCAAGGGTCAAACAAAATGCTTTTGTACCTTAAGTCAACACAACAATCACAAAGAAAGGTAAAATCGGTCCCACATTTGAATTTAAATTGTAAAAATTAAAAGATCATTTTTGGAAGTATAAAAATGATCAAAATCACTTTTATGACTAAGTCCGAAAACTAAAGATCAAGACTGATCCTTAACAAAAAATATAGATAAAAACAAAGAAAATTCATATTATATACTCACTCTCAACTAAAAATGAGTCATTTATACTCTTATTATTACTTAAAATTTAATGAACCGAAATAAATCGAATGAACATTTACTTTCTATTGTAATATAAATTTGATAGTAAAAGATTTCTTTATGTGTAGTATTTTCGTTTCGTTCAATCATAATAACTTTTCCTCATGCATGGAAACGCTATTTCGGTATTTATAAACGGCACTTGTTTTTTAATCGATGTATAGCTCTATTTTATTTCTGGAATTATATTTTTGCTTTTATTTTCTTTCTTGACGAGAAGGCCATATATTTTAGGGTATTTTCTGCTCTGCTCTGTTAACATCAACATGATGATGACAATGGTGCACAACTGGAAATACATACGCTCCGTGTTTAATCAGGTAGCTGCTTCTCATTCTAAAAAACAATACAGTACCTCATCTCAACACAAACGCAAACGTAAACAGGTGGAACAAGTCACTCATCGCATCACGCGCAATTTCAATGTTGTGGGCTTCACTCAGTCCATTAATGACCTTTGTAAATCAGGCAAGCCAAACGAGGCCTGGGAGGTTTTACATTCAGCCCTAACTAAACGCTTGCCTCTCAATGTTGTAAACTTCACCGCTCTTTTGAATGGTCTTGCGAATGAACGTGATCTCTGGAGAATCAACTTCCTTCTTGATGAAATGAAAGAGATTAAAATACGTCCAAATGTTATCACTTATAGCACCGTCATAAAGGCATTGTGTAAGCGGGATCAAATTGAGGAAGCCCATAAGTTCTTGCACAGAATGAGGCAGGATCGTTGTTTCCCTAACATCGTTACATATACCACTCTGATAGACCGAACCTGCAAGATTGGCAAAATAAATGAATCTCTTGTTTTAATAGCTGAAATGATACAAGACGGCCTTTCGCCTGATAACTATACGTACAGTACCCTAATAAATTGTCTCTGCAAGATGGGTAGGGAAGATGAAGCTCTCAGGTTAGTAGCTGGAATGAGATACGGTTGCTGCTCTCCAAATATTGTTACATATAGCGCCCTGATTGATGGTCTCTGCAAAGTAGAAAGATTAGCCGAAGCACTAGGATTAGTAGCTAAAATGATAAAAGATGGCTATTTTCCTGACAGTTACACTTTTACTAGCCTGATAGATGGCTTTTGCAAGGCTGGAAAAACAGAGGAAGGTTATAATCTGTTTGAACAAATGAAGAAGTCTGGCCCTTTTCCGAATGAAATGACATTTAGTGCAGTTATCGGTGGACTGTGCAAAGATGGCAGGATGGATATAGCTTTGGAACATTTTAAATATTACAGCCAGATGTGATTGCTTATAGTTCTTTGATATGCAGTCTATGCGAATCACAAAAAGTGGAAAAGGCTCAAAAGTTGTTTAAAGATATGATAAAGAAAAGGCTACTCCCCACATGTTGTGATTTACAACACTCTGATTGCTGGTATATGTGAGAGTAACGGGAAAAAGGAAGCATTTACACTTATTTCTGAGAGGGAAAATAGGGTCTTTCTTCCCGATGTAGTGGCATATACTATTCTCACATGTGCATTCTGTAGAACAGCAGACATGAACATGACAGGAAAATTGTTAGAGGAAATGACAATGAGGGATTTGAAATCTGAAGTGACATACAACAGTCATTGGTGCTCTGTGCAAGGCAGGAGATCTCCACAGAGCACTTTCACCGATGAATAAGATGCTAGTTAAAGGCGCGTCTTCTGATGCAGTCACCTATAACTGTCTGATCTACACCCATTGCAAAATTGGCGAAGTAGATAAGGCCTTGAAGCATTTTGCAAACATGAAAGTGGTTGGCATTACTCCAACTGTTGCAACCTATAGTATGTTGATTGATTTTTTTTTTTTAAGGAAATAAACTTGAAATGGCTTTCTCATTGCTGAACAAGATGAGAGCAAAGGGTTTGATTCCAAGTGTTGTCACATATAATATATTCTTTTTAGCCTTCTGCCAAAGAGATGACCTTGAAAAATCTTTTTGTTGATGGATCAAATGAAGAAAGAAAGTTGTGCTCCGAGTGATGCAACTGTCTGGATACTGGATTGGCTGGTTGATGTTGGTCAAATTAAAAAAATAAAAGACTGTAAATGACGATTCTTTTATTATTTCTAGCAAAGCAGAACTCTTTTGCCTTGGTGAGTGCTAGCCATATCAAAATTGCTATTGAGATGTATATTTTCCCAGCTCTAGAAATTGATTATTATGCAGTAATTTCAGTTTTACTCATGTATAGAACCATACTATTGTGAAAGGATGGGAAAGTTACTTTGATAATGTTAGTTATATTATATTTCTAGCTTCACAAACTCCAATCCATAGATTGCAAACTTGGTGAGTCGTTGAGTACTCAAGTACTTGCAGGTTTAACTTGCCAGAAATTAACAGAGTTTTTAGTGAGTACTCACCAAAAACTCAGTGAGTTTGACGAGTTGACTTGCTGTGCCAGGAACATGCCAAAGTTCCAGAAAATAATGTGGGTTAAACACCCCCAAAACTTTTTTTTGGCTTTATAAGCATTGTTTTTTGCCTTTTAATAAAATATGAAAATGGTGTGTGCCATGAAGGTTTGTGTGGCTTTGAAGGTCTTCATTTGGGCTTGGTGGTGGATGCTCCACCCCTTGATCCCACCCTGGACCCTGTGAGGGGCACTGCCCCAAGATCCCTAAAAGGGGTGCTGCCCCTAGACCCTTGTGAGGGGTGTTGCTGTTCAACTCTGTTAGGGGTGTTGCCCCCAAATCCCCACCAAACTCATTTGATACATTCTATAGCTGTTTTTTGTATAAAATTTATGTTTTTTAAAAAAATCAAGTGTTTTTTATGTTGCCAAGTTGTACCAAGCACACTCCAAGTTGGAAATTTTTGGCTTGCCGAGTGCTCCCCAAGTTCAAGTCTGCGAGCTATGCTTCAATCATCTATGATGATTTGGTTTGAAGCATAATTGGATGGTTCTTTTCTGTCAACAGGTTACAATATTCACAAAATTATCATCAATGTTACGACATTTTTATAGCATTTATACAGGGTATAGAATATTTTAGGGTTAGCATAGCAAATGTTAACTTACAGAGATAGTAGTAAGGGTGTCTGTCATATTTGGGTCATTATTTTTTCTGATATTTCAAATGAGGCATCTACAGGTGCCTTATAAACAACTCAAAAACCATATCAAAGCTAAAATATGAGTTGTGGCAGTCCAGAATTGTCAACTGTTTATTAAACTTTTCTTTGAGGATTTCTTCTGTGGATTATACCTTACTCTATGCTGTGATGTAAACTATTCACTATAGATTAGGAAAGGTGATGTGCGACAAATGAGGGAACTAAACATAGTGTAATGAACGGTCTTAGAAATTGGGGGAAATTGTCTTTACTAAAGATATTAGTTGCTTGTAACTGCTCAGTTTTTGTGGGTTAAGGGGAACATGTTTAGTTTATTAGCTATTTCTAGATGTGGAGACTCAAAACACGAGTGTTTTCCTTGCCAGCCTTTGGAGACTGTAAAGAGGAACGCATGTTTGTTAGATGGTGGGGAGATAGGATGTATAAAACTATGCTGTCACGATATAAATCATATCTTCTATAAGTGCTCTGTTTTCGAAAGGATATATATTGAGTGTTTTATGTTTTTTCTGCCTTATTCTTTTCAGTCTGTTGCATTTGTTTTTATTTGAAGGGAGTTTAACAGGTTGCAGATCAGAGATAAAGAAGTTTCTGCAGCACGCTGACTTTGTAAACATGAGTCTGTAGAACTAAAATAACTTCTAATGAGAAATGTACTATGCTGGGGCAAAGGTCAGTATATACATGTCTATCTTTAAGGAGCCAAATATAATATTTACAGCTAACTGATCTGACAGTAGAGACCAGATCATGACAGTCAAAATTTTATATCCTACGAGGACTGGATTGTCTTTGTGCTCGTATTCATCTAAAATGTGATCGACAGATCTGAGTGATTTTGGTATTTTAATCTTATTCTTCTCCAGCAGCAAACAAGTGTGTTCATTCATAATTTTATATCACTCAATATCCCAATTGTTTCATCCTCTTTTGTTTGAGAATAAAAATATAAAATTGAAACTTCCTACATTTTCATAATCTTAGGAGTCTAGTTTTTTGGAGATCATGTTTTGACAAACAATATCATCTCCTCTTATGAAGTTTCTGTTTTGTTATAGTCTGAAATTCAAGGGTTAAGTCAGGGATGTTTAGCTATTACAATGTGTAACTTTTTGACTATGGCTGCTCTTTTTTCTCAAAAGAATCCTATTTAATGCTTCTTGGCTAGTAACTTTTGAGCAGCCTTCTTATCAAACCTTTTGTGTACCCTAGATGTGTTTTCTTTTTCATTGACAAATGAATTAGAGAAATGAGAATTTTAGTAAATGCCATTCCATTCTTCATCCCAAGATGAAACAGATGTTTGTTCAATAGCTCTGCTAGTCCCTTCCAATGCATTTTCTCTATCTCTAAACCTGTCAATATTGATTTCTTCTACAGATGAAAAATCTTAGTTTTAAAGGAGAAAAATGATTCTTCTTGAACATTTTCAGTGTAATGTCCCCTTTTTATAATTTTTGTTTTTTTCTGACATTTTTTGTATTTTTCTGAATTTTGAACCAGTGTTCCACGGGGATGCGTACCCCCGGAAAAACCACCCATTTCCGAGACGGGGAGACGCCTAGGAAACGTCCCTCCGCTGTCCCCCCGCCATCTCCATGTTTTTCCACCGTCCCCCTCGAAGTCCCCCTGTCCCCCCCGAAGTCCCCTTCTGGGAGACTTTAGGGAAACTTCTGGGAGACTACAGGGAAACTTTTGGGGGACTTCCAGAAGTCCCCTCTACCCAAGGAAACTCCAGGGAAACTTCTGGGAGACTCCAAGGAAAATCTAGGAGACTCGAAGGAAACTTCTAGGAGACTTCCAGAGGCATGAGGCCATTAGCCTGAAGCCATTTACTATTAGCATTTACGATTTTGTACCCTGTTTTTGAAGAAGTTTGAACATTGATGATATAGTGATAGTTGATTATAATTATGATTCATGAATCATGATTATGAAACTCAAATTATGAAACATCTAGTTCTTGTTGCATTTTCCAATGTCTATATTTTCATTTTGATTTTCAATGTTAAGTGGTTCACTAGTTCAATGAAATGATATATCATTGCAATGTGTTATTGTGTTTAAACTTTAAACTTTTAAGTTTTAAGTTTTGTTTTTATGTGTTAACTTTACTTATTCCTTAGGCTTCTACAGTTATATAATTATATTGTTATACATCTTTTTATAACTTTTCAAGTACTATATGTATTTCAGTGCCGCCCCCCCTGCTGCCGTCCCCCCGCCGTCCCCCTGCTGTCCCCAAACCTCGGCCCCCTGTCTCCCATCTCGGAAACGCGTCCCCCGCCGTCCCCCTTGTCCCCATCCCCGAAACTCCGTGGAACACTGTTTTGAACAAAAGATAACTGAAATTGAACTGAAATATCAAACAAGTGGCTGGAAATGTACGAAATAATTAATAAACCCTTATTGGCTGCTATAAACCATCTTGGCAATTAATCAATCAAGTATAAGCTCAATATCATCAGTATAAACCCTAAATCAGAGATATATTTAGATCTGAACTTGCAGATCAGCAGTATAAACCCTAAAGGCTAAATCAGAGATATATTCAGATCTGAAAATGAAAATGTTTACAACAGCAATAAGAATCCTCTGGAAACTAGCTTTTTATTGATGGCAGCATCATGAACAATTATGATGACTAAAATGAAGTATTCCAAATTCAATTTCAGTTTACATATGATGTAATTCACTCATGAAATGACTGAGAATGTTGATGATGCAATTGATTCAGATCTGTAGGATGATGTGGATGATTCCCAAGATGTACGACAGCAGCTAGAATTGGTGCAGGTGTATGGCAGCAGCAAGTACAGCAAGTTGGTGGCTGGAAAAATGATGGAAACCATTCAATGATTCCCCACTAATGAATTTGGGAGTAATTAAATGTCAAGGCAGTTACAAGGTATCTCTTTAAATGAACAATCTTTAGTGGGCACGAGCAGTTTAAAAGGGCATTTAAAACTCTGCCGCAACAGGGAATAGAGGATGGGATTGTGGGGTTATTTTGGGAGATTTCTTTTTCTGATTTAAGGAGGGGGATTCGGTGCTGTGGAGGAGATATATTTTGGGTGGTAACTATTTTTATTGGGCATGTAAGGACTTAGAAAAGGTACAGGAGGAATAGGTTGGGTAGTGTGTTGGGCTCTTTTGTTTTGTTGTTGTAAAAGCTTCTAATCGACTGGTTCAGGTTTTCTTAATCAGTCTGATCAATTTTGGCATTCATTTAAGTTTGTTTCTCCACGAGGATGGTATGTTATGTAGGTGTCTGTGCTGACCTATGCTGTTGGCCTTTTATAAGTTGATGTACTATGCATTCCATTTTTGTGTTGGTTTTGATTTTGACAAAAAAGGAATAGTGTACTATCTTCTTTGGGTATAATGTGAACATGTTCCCATATTCAGTTTCTGCATGTCTTGTTATTGTTAATGCTCTTGAGTATGATTCACGGGAACAGAGCACTCTTGACGAGTTGATTTGCAGGGAAGATTATTTGTTGTTTTTGTTGTTCGTGATCATCTTGCAGGAGCAGAGGTCAACTGCATCAAAAAAGGATGAAAATGCAGTAATAATTCCTCACCGCAGCAATCACTTCTCAAACATGTATGACAGTAATAAATGTTGTTGTATGGTTGGTAGAAATCACCAAAAATAGCAATGGAAATTCTCCTTAAATGCTGACACCAATAAAGGTATTTGAAAATGATTCTGGTCACTGCCCTAGGTGATGTTAAAGGTTGTATGGTGCTCCAAATCAGACCCTCACATGATGTGGAATTGTCTCCAAGGCTGGTGCACCAATAATGAATGATGAAACAACAACAATAAATCTGGAAATTGCAATGATGAGTCCACTTGAAGATATCCAAATAATTTGTCTGCAAAACCTATCACCCAATTCTGAAATCTTGCTTGAAATCACTCCAAATTCAGCTCCAATGCAACCCCTGTGTGGAGATGCCCTAGATGAATGTGAGGGTTTTTGCCCCCAGATCCATAATAGAAGTCCAAGAGGGTTTTCGTCCTCTAAGACATCTGAAAATAGCCAAGGGCTTTTGTCCTTGGATGCCAACTCGGACATGAAACTCTAAAGCGCAAATGCCAAATGAGGCTAGGCGCCCTCTTTTTATACACTTTTTTAATTTGGGCCCTTGATTAAATTTCCCTCCAAATACATTTTTTATTTTTTTCATTTTTTAATTTTATTTACTATTATTTTTATGTATTCAAAAATACTTTTATTTTAATGTGTTTAAAAAATACATTTTTTAATTTATTTTAATAATATTATTCAAGTTGCCCCTTAAATTAAAAATTGTTGAGTCCAACTTAAAAAAAATAATTAATTATTTTAATTCAGAAAAAGGGGACATGACAATTCATCCTTCCTATAATTGCGTGCCCACAAGCAATTGCAAACTTTGATGATGAATCATGCTATAATGTCCATAGAGTCTAGATCCTATACCCATCAAATGAAACAACCTCTGCCAAAAAACACCAAGAAAATTCGAATGCTCAAATACTATTGTACCGACATTATGAATCAGGTAATGCACTTTATTAACTTTGATCACCTCCAACAATTTGATTTCAAAGTAATGTGCACGACTCCCAATAGCATAAAAGAAAACCTCTAGAATTATACTTCCCCACCTTTGACTTGGATCAAGAAATGTTAATAGCCAACCCACAACATGCTCCTCTTTGCTGTGATGACAGATAATGCTTTCTTCTCCTTGCTTGGAGATATCTTCAAGCAACCACCAAACCAAAGGCAACCGATGAATTTACTGCCACATTTCTGCTGCACCACTCTAACGTCAAAATGAACATGATGATGACTTCCTTGAGTTCCAATGGACCTTACCATTGTACTGTAGGTTGAACCCCTCATGTGTTTGGACGAATCTACTTGCATACAAGCTGGAACAAAGTTGCATTGACCAAAATTCATTTCAAAACCTCATCCAAAACAGTAGTAGTAGTTGAATTGTTTTCTGCAACTCCAATGGCTGAAACCCTTCACAAACAGCATGATATATGATTTTTTTTTCCAAAAATCTGCAAATAGATAGCTGAATATGACTGATAACAGCAGTCCAAAATCAGAAATCCTAAAAGTCAGCAGTATAAAAATGGTACAGAAGCTTTCATACTGGAAAACTCTTGGAAAAACCAGTGAGACAAAAACTGGAAACAACCATACAATAACTGAAAATACTCTTAACAATAGCAACAAACCGGAAATCTCTCAATCCTATGCCTGAATACATGTGGATCACTGCAAATGGTGGAGTATTGTGGTTGGAAATGATGATGACAGCCCCCCCAAGACTGGGAATTAATGTGATAGCAGTCCAATATGTGTTTCCTTCATCACTTAGTGGTGGTGTACTATGACTCTTCCTTATTGAGTTTTGTTTGAAACCCAAATCTGATTTTAAAAGTAACCTCCCAAGCTTGGGTCCACTTTGCATACCTTTGTGAATTCTTGTCATGGTGGCAATTCTTGCTTCCTTAATTAGAGAGACATGTACCTTGAACAAATTTGAATGGAACCCTTTACCTGATAATTGCCAAGGTGCAAGCTTGACCATCATGTCAGGTCTATCCAACTTAGAATTGCCATCCACAAGTTACAGTGTCTTACCCATAGTTGGAAAACTCGGACTTGGCAAAAACAAGGCAGGCCCAAAAACTCGACTCGACAAAAACTTGGCATCTTAAAAAATTGCTTAAATTACTTTAGAAACATTTTTTTTGCAAAATTCATTGAGTGAGTCCATAAATGAGTACAAAA
>VDFB02111031.1:0-18394 GCA_007258455.2 Sequoia sempervirens
GAACCCATTTTCCATGTTGGGAAAATGGGTCCTAGCTAAGTATCCAGGACTAAGCTTCATGGGACTAAAAGAAGGCTCAAAACCTATTTCGAATCAACTGAGAAAGGGGGGTCATGTTAAGGGAGGATCCATTCACCATCAAGGGAAAATGGGTCCTGGCTCAACTTACCATGACCAAAATTTTCCCAATGAAATATTTTGTTAATTAAATTATGATTGTCAGGATAGACCTTCGGGAGGTGTCCAAATTAAGGCCTAAATTTGAATTAAAAAGGGGGTTAATTACTCCAATTACCCACATTAATTAAGACCACCTAGATAAGTGTGAATTTTTTTTATAACACTTTACAAAACTTACACAATGTATGCATTATGTACATTTTATTAGAAAGGGGCACATTAGACTAAAATCTGAATTTTGTCATATTCTGGATCCCAATAGTTAGGAACCTAATCCTGACATTTTTTCACTTGTAGGAGGACTAATTCGCCACCCTGGGCGAAGGAGTCCCACTGTGAAATTTTAGTGATTTCAATCAGCATCCACAACATTCTAGATTCATCAAACATTTCCCAGGTGCAATCTATTTCATCTCATTTCTTTATGTTCTGCATTATTTCTTCATTTAGTTCATTGTTTGCATATCATAGTGTTTTTTCAAACATAGCTTAAATCTTACTTTTTCATTCATATTCAATCATTTAGATCACTCAATTGCATTTAGTTTACTTAATTTATATTAGACAACATTGGACATAACATTATTTGAATGAACCATTAGTGTCTTTGGTTTCTATCTGTCTCTGTTTAGGTGAAAAACCCTAGAAGAGAAAGAGAAGTATATAGGAACCCAAAAATATATGGTTCAATTAGGAAAGATATAGGGGAAAGAGAGAGAGAGATGTAGGGAAAGGTAAGGAGATAAAGATATTGGGAGAGATAGAAAGAAAGATAGAGATAGAGTTGTAGATGGATATGGAGAGAGAGAGAGAGAGAGAGAAATAAAGATATAAAGAGGGGGAGACAAAGAGAGGGAGATCTATGGAGGGATATAAAGGTATAGGAAGTTATATATATAGGTAGAGAGAGCGAGATATATATAGAGGTACAACTGTGGAGATATATATAGAGATATAGGAAGAGAAAGAGAGAGATATCTTTATATCTCTATCTCCCTCTCCATCTCTATGTTTCTCATTATCTCTTGATCTATCTCTTCATCTCTCTACCCTATTTATATCTATATGTCTTCCCTTCTCTCTATCTCTATCTATGTTTCTCTTTTTTCCTCTCTATGTCTCTTTCCTTCTCCCTATATCTCTCTCCTTTACTCTCTTTTGTTATCCCTATTTATCTCCCCCCTCTCCCCCCCTTTCCCTATTTATCTCTCTACCTCTGTATATATTTATTGTCTCCTATTTCTCTTTATTTCTCTCTCTATCTCCCTCTCTATGTGACTATATCTATCTATGTCTCTCCTCTTCTGTCTTTTCCTCTTTCTCTTTATTTATTTCTCTTCTTACATATTTCTTTCTCTCTCTCTCTCTCTCTCTCTCTCTCTCTCTCCTCCTCTCTCTCTCTCTCTCTCTCTCTCTCTCTCTCTCTCTCTCTCTCTCTCTCTCTCTCTCTCTCTCTTTATTCCTCTCTATATAGCTGCCTCTATCTCATATCTCTATCTCTCTTTTTATCTCTACATCTCCTTTTCTCCCTCTCTATCTCTTTATTTCTCTTTCTCTCTATCTCTCTATCTCTATACTTTTTCTCTCTTCTCCCAATTTGTATCTCCCTCTCCCTCTCTCTATCCCTCCATTTATATCTTTGTTTCTCTTTATCTAACTCTCTTTATCTCCTTTTCTATTTGCATCTCTCCTCCTTTTTTCATTTTCTCCCCCTCTCTTTCTCTCTTCTTTTCTTTCTATCTTTTCTCTATTTGCCTCTATATCTTCTCTGGACGTCTCCCTCTCCCTTCTCTCTTTCTCTCTCTATCTATTTTCCTCCTTAAGTGTGCAATGGGTACACTAAATAGGTTATAAAGGTGAATTATCACATCCTTAATCAAATGACATGATACCCTAAGCATAAATCCCTAGGGACATGTGCTATCCTTATATTGTTGGCATGAAATGACTAATCAAAAGTTATCTTCTCTCGCACACACACTTTATAACTTTTAATTTAGATTTTAAGTTTGACATTCATTTTATCATATAAATTAAATTTAAAATTCAAAATAGAATTATTATATACAATAATTAAGCTTTAATAAGACAAATAATTATAAATTAAATTAATTTTAATACTTTTTAATTCTTATTTGTAATTTTCTAAAAAGAAATAAATAATAAAAATAAATTTCAAACTTAAATATAAATTAAAAAATTAAAATACAATAAACTAAATGCTAAGTAAAAATATATCAAAATCCAAGTATTAATAAACACAATAATTTTTAAAAATTATATTGAATAATAAAAAAATCAAGTTAAGAAATTATTAAATTAAAATAAAAACCAAAATTTTAATTTATTATAATTGAAATATTAATAAAATATGTATCTAAAATAAATAATTAATATATTACAAACAATACTAATATTGATTGAAAGATAAAATCAATTAACCAATAAAAAAGTTATTATAATATTATCAAATTAACCATAAATATAGTTAGATTATTAAATAAGTTAAAAGTTTTAAAAATGAAAATAATTCTTCAAATAAATATTTAAAATTAAAATAAACCATGTCAAAATTGTTAAAGTTATAATTTTAACTTTACATTAAAAATTACAAGTAATGCCAAATTTTAAAAGTTAAAAAATAATGAAAAATATTAAAAAGGTGAAAGGAAAATTCATAATTTTTTAATTTTTTAATATTGAAAAAATAATTATATTTATTAAAAACTTACTATATATATAATAATTATTAAAGTAAATTTTAATTTTAATTTTAAAAGATTTGAACATATAATTTATTATTTATATATTATGTTTATTATAAGAAATCTAAAAATTTAAGTGAAAATTTTTAAAGAAAAAAATGAATTCTTATCCTACCTTTCCCTACTGTAAAGCTAAGATTGGATAAGAGTGAAGTTGTCTTTTCTTTAATTATATATTATATTTTTAATATTTTAGAAATTTTGATGGTTGAAATCATTTCAATCGTCTTGCATCCCTCTTTATAACTTTCAACCATTGATTTTCAAAAGCAAGTCACCCACTTCATATAAGGAATGCCTTCAACATAATTAAAAAATATGTTTTGGGGTTGTAGGGAGACCGTAGGGGGCTTGTGCCACTCCCCACACCCTTTATGTTGGAACAACTATAAATGTGGGGTGCAAGGCTTAATCCCTTTGTATTACCCAGGAACAAGGGGTATCTTATGTAGGTATGTACTACACAAGGGTAAATCTCCTTTAAAAGAAAAAAGAAAATTTTCACTTTTGATTTGATATTTTATTTTTTTCTCTTACAATATTTTAATAAATAAAATATGAAATGATTTTTTTAAAAAAATAATAATTTTTTGATGATGCAAAAATCTATTATTTTTAAATCAGTACTATAATTTAAACAAGTGGGTCATAGGGCTTGCTTGCTAAAAATGGTTTACCTCAAATTTGACTTTCTCTATTTTTGATGATTTGGTAGTTGATCCTTAGGTTTTGAAACCTTCTTAGCATGATGGTGAGGCTAGTTTTAGCCAAAAATGCACTGATTTGGAAACTACCTTCTTGAACCTCTTCAAAAACCTTTATTCTGCAACCCTTCACAAATCTCACATCTAGTGTCTGATTTGGATGAAATAAAAGCCTGGTCTAACTTTTTTGGTTACTTTGAACTAAATAGTGAGTTCAAAATATCTCTATATATATCCAAAATACCTACACTAAAAAATAAAGAGAAAGGAACCCCACTAGAAACTACAATTTCTATCAAGTGTTTCTAATTCTTCCAGCTATCATTGGATGCAAGAGAATATCATACTTTTCTTTCAAGAATTAAATCAGTCTAGATTCTAAAAATAATGCTAACCAACAACTCACAACCAATTTTGATACTATGTTAGATTTGGTTGTGAAATTATGCAAGATCAAAATGATTGAAGGAAAGCAAGAAAAGAGATCTAGAGATGAATAAACTCAACACTCCCTTAGCACTAAACTAGCACTCCATAAGGGGAGGGATGAGTGTTTTTTATATAGAAAAATAATGGAAAATAATTACAAGAGAAATAATAACTCCCATTACCCATAAATAGGTGGAAAGTTTTACCTACTTAGTAAATGTCAGGTTACATGGTTATGCCTACTCAGGTAAAGAAAATAAATGGTTATGAGAGGTGGCATAAGAATCCAAAAGAGGGTGTGACACTCAACTACCCAAAAGTGGGTGTTAGTGACACATGTGATTGATGAATTATGCCACATGTCCTCATCCTAACAATTATAATATAACCTAAGAAAGATTAATAATGTGTGTAGGAAAAATAAATATTCCCTAACATATGGAAAATAAAAAATCTGCACTAACAAATATGACCTAGATAGGTAAAACACCTATTTATACCAATACCCCACCTTAAGTACAAATTAGAGAGTACTTATAAAAATGACACAAATTTGGGTCTCAACTATGAGGCTATGTTAGTCACCCATGTACATATGCAAATCAAATTTCACACAAATAGAGAAAAGGAGCAAACTAATTGGGACAAAACTCCACCAGAAAAAGAGAGATTAAATACAATAATGCTCTCCATGAAAAATAAAAGGAAAAAACCCTATTTGAGGAAAAATACCCCTATAAGAGAGAAAAAGAAGAGACCATTCAAACCCTTCTCAATGAAAATATACATCACAAATCCAATCAACCTCTCTTTGTATGAAGGATGACAAGAGAGACCATACAACCCACCCCCACATAATGAGATAAGCTGCTATAAAGAAGCACTAGAATCACACTTGTGAATTAAACACTATAATCCTTAATTTTATAAGAAAAGAAAAGATAATTATAATGTTAAATACCATATTATAGTCACTCAATAACTCAGTTCAAAATGATGATATATAGCAACAGCAAACCTGATACCAAGGAACACTAGAAAACTCATAAATTGGCACAACCTTGGAATCTATGAAGCAATAGTTGATTGAAAAAATATTTGGAATTGAAATGAAGTGTAGAGATCAAAATTGCACCCTCCCAAATATTAAAATATCCAAGTAATCTCTAAAACACCCATTAGGGAAAATTGAAATAACAATGTACTTGGGAGAAATAGAAAAAAAAAGTGGATGGCAATGTAGAGCTCCTCAATACCTTTTCAACACTATAAGAATCATGAGAATAAAATATTGTGGAAAAATTTATGAGCTCTAGAGCCAAAAAACAAGATTTGACTTTAACCAAAAATAAATGCCACCAAATGGAAAAATTCTAGAAAAATGTTGATACCAACTTGGAAATTCACAGTACCAACTTTCCAACAATACTTCATCTCAAAAATTTCACCATATGGATCAAAACTTATCGCAAAATGAAAAAAATGCCTAAATGAGGGCATGTGTAGACTAAATATGGGAAAAAATGAGGCCCCTGGTTGCTCCATATGACCGTACACTTATATACATGGTTTTAAAAAAAATGACTTACCACCTAGATGCACCACTGCCACTGTGAGTGGTGGGGGATGGTGGACCATAGGTTGTGCCACCCCTAAGTGCTAAGCCCCCTACAACAGTGAGCACTGGTCTATGTGATCATGATGTTATAATCCCCATGATCATGGAGCCTTCAAGCTATAACCGTTGGGGTATAAAATATTAAACTGAAGTTTAATAAAACTTGCAAAAATAATTATTTAATCGTACCAATTTCTAGTTGATCCAAAGGAAAAATTATGGTGATTTGACCCACATACTAGGTGACAACGTAGAAGAATATATTGACAATGACGAATATTCCTTGCTTGATTTGACTTTTATGTAGACTGTGAAGATAATGCAGGAAACTATACAAAATATACAGTCGAGTGTGGATCCATACAACTGCATGACATAAAAAATTTCCTCGTGCCCTAATGAATTTTCTTATATTTTGATGATTTGACAATTGATCCTTAGGTTCTCAGTGTTGCATAGATGGTTACTATTGCACAAAAAGTTCAACTTGTTAATTCCCAATACAACTACTAGAGTTAATGAATCCACAAGAGGTGGTTAAGCCATGCCATGAACCCAAGAACTACACTGCACAACATGAGGAGACCAAAGGAACAAACCTTGTAACAATCCCCCTAGTGCAAGTGAGGGGTTTGGACTCATGACCCAATCTCTAATACCAATTGTTTCATAGATGGTTGTCATTCAACCAAAAGATAAACCTGTTAATGCTTGATACAACTACTAGAGTTAATGAATTCATTCATAGGAGGAAATTAAGCCATGTAACAAACCCAAGTGCTACACTGTACAACACAAGCAGACCAAGGGTGCATACCTTGCAACACTCGAGCCTCCTAGATGCAATGAAAAGGCTAGTTTTTTTCAAAAACTTCTCCAAATAATCATCTATCCTTCTGATATGACAATTGAAACCCTTCAAATCCTTACAAATCAGTCAAAATATAACAAAATTTGATGAAACAAAAGCCAAACTTGAAATTCTCTAACACGTTGGATTCAATGGCTAGGTTATAATGACCCCAACTCACACACAACAAAGATTTCATGCCAAGATTGGTCCCTCAGATCTAGGAATAGTTCTACAACATTGAAGCTCTGATATCATGAGGGACTTTATGGTGAAATCCTCAAGACCTCAGGATCACCTGCAAGACAAAATAACTTCCATAAGAGAGAATGGATAAAATATCATGCTATGATTATGGATGCAAGAATTCCTAAATGAATATGATTATTGTAAAGTACATGTGAAGCCTTGCTTATATAGGAAAGGGAGTGATAGAATTTGACAAGATCATGAAAAATGTCTTAATCCTATCACATGAGACAACTAACTCATTACTACCTCGGACACAAGCATTAAGTGAATGCAACCTAGATAAGATAAGTGAAAACTAATCCTTAACTAGAAAGATTAGTTCCTAGGACCTAAGTGGAATTAACATGTAAATAGGACCTAGATAAGAAAAACACCTATTTACACCAACAATTGCAAGTGTTGTTTTCCTACTAGGCACTTGGCCTATGCCTACCCCATGGCCCCTGTAAATCATGTTCTTCCACTCGGTGGAAGAAGTCTCTTCCTAACCATCTTACTATGTACCTTGATGATTCTATTGCTACTAATGAGTATTTGGAGCTTCACTCACTATGTGTGTCTCCTCCTCCTCTTTCATAGATGACTAATAATCTTGTTGATCAAAATTATGTTTCTCCTTTTTTTCCTTATGCTCTAGTTTTGGACAAGGTTTTTTCTTCTCCACCTTATTCTTTTGTTGGTATTGTTCCACTAGTTAGGAACTTTAAGTGTGGCTCTCTCCCTTCTCTTCTAAAGGATACAAATTTGACTGATGACTCTTCTTGGACATTTGTACAATGGAGGAAGAAATGTCTTCCTAAGAAGGACCCATCTTACATGTCAAGCCCTTTGAGGCAAGGATGTTGGATTGAAGCTTTGTTTTTTCTTGATCTTTTTCTCTCTCTTTTTTTTTGCATTGTTTTTATTCTTTTATTAGTTTAGGGCCCTTCCCTACTTTTTTAATAAGAAAAAAACAACCAAACATATGAAATATCTCATGCACACCAAAATAATTTAACTTGGACATAGAAAGAATTTGTTTCTCAAAACCTAGAATATACAAAACTTGATCAATATTTTTAACTCTTCCATTACTCAAAATTAATTACATGTTTCCCTTTCCAACAATTGAATTAATATTATTATTTTCAAGGAAAGTCTCTCAAGTCAATTATAAGTTGTATATATAGAGAACCACTACTTCTGAGGAGTCATATTGCAAGGGAAACTTAATTAAATAAGTTAAGCATCATCACTTATATTATAAGTAAATATAAATACAAGAATTATTATCATTTTCATTAGACTTTCTTCATGCAGAGCAATCTAAACTGTTTTACTTATTTTTACATTCCTTCTTAGCATGTCTCTTCTTTCCATTGTTCCAACACTTTACTTTGACTTTCCCTAAGGTCTTATAACATCCTTTAGATTGAGTTCTATCCTTATTCTTGTCCCATTTAGGAACTCATATTCCTTTCAACCCTGTCCATGCATGTAAAACATCTTTCTAGCCATAATTTAATGTTTTTCTTCTCATTTCCTCTCAATGAAGATTTACAATAAGATTATCTATTTATAACATTATGCCACTATCTCTAATAGTAATGATTAGATTTTCCAAATATCAAAGAAAGAGAAAAGTAATAAGATGCATTTATCTTTCTCTTTCAATGTGTAAACAAAAAAATTAGGCATTGGAAGTCAATAGAGAACATCTAATAAATATTGCAATAAAAAATGATATTGGAAACATGTAACTTGTAAGGTACTTTAACTCTAAATAGTGTCATGAGTTTGATATTGTCCAATTCATGCATCTCACCTCTATTCTCATTGCAATAGTATAGATGCATGAAAAATAATATGTATGTAATCTATTAGATGTAGGAGGAGTGTCTCTAGTTAATGTCAACACAAAATTCTATGAAATCTAGTTCATTCTAGTCTCATTTAAATGTAGAAAAAATATCATTTTATAGAAATATAATGATTAAATGAACAAATATCATGGGATATGACTACAAAAATAAATTATTCTTGTATTTTGACTCCTTACTTTATTCCTGTCATCTCTACAACATCACCCATACCTACTTACCCATTTCACTTCCTTTTCTAGCACAACTATTTTTTCACCACATTGGGTGCTTTAGAAACCCTCTTTTTTCACATGGATATCAAATTTTGAAGGTGATGTCCCTTTGATTATTGTGATGGGACTTATTTCCAAGATTGAATCTAAGGAGCTCAATATGATTGATGTAACTTTGAAATATTTCATTGTTATAATTCCCATGTCTCTACAATCATTTGATTCTAAGAAATATTTTATTTCAAGGAGGTTGTGTAGTGGGTGATTATATTAGAGGAAGCATTCTCTACTTATGATGGTTGATGTGCCTATGTATCTCTTAGAATTTTCTTTATTTGGTTTATGTTAATTTATAACATGACCAACATGTTGAATCCTTAAGAAAATCAATCCTTCTAAACTTGATTTTATTTTTGTAATACCTATGAAAGAATATATATGACTTGAATACTTTCTTTTGGGATTTTTGAATACTTACTTCCCCTTCTTTGTACTATCAATACTAAAACTTGTCCATCATTTATGCATTTTTTATACATATCATATCTATATTATTTTTTATATAATAAATGTTAACAAAGACCAGCTGCCACTACACCAAAAGCTTAAGTTTTCAATGAGGGGGACATTAGAGAGGTTTAAGGGGTACCAATGAGGGTTGAGGGTCCCACATGATAATAGTTTATCCCCCCGATTTGAGAGGTCGATAGGCATAGTTGACTGCATGACATAAAGAGTGTCAAGAGTGGGAGTCAAACCCTTCCCACCAGAGTTGCCAATTTTGTTAACACATACTGACTGCCACTACACCAAAAGCTTAAGTTGTCAGTGAGGGTGACATCAGAGAGGTTTAAGGGGTACCGACAAGGGTTGAGGGTCCCACGTGACAACAAAATTTTTTAATTTACTTAACATATATGATTCACTTTGTATATTCTATAAAACTAAAATTATGTGATAAAAAAAATGTATTAAAAATGTATTAAAATTAGAATATGGTCTATTTAGGCAACTTTCTACATCTGCAACATCTATCTTCTTTGTTCTGCACTTTGATATATTGCAAAAGATTGTCTCCTAATTCAGCTTGCTAGAGTTAAAGAAATATTATAGTATGAATCAAATGTAAACAATTTTGTATTGCGATCATAATCAAAGTAATGTATAAAGGAACAAAGTTCTTGCAAAATTCAATATCTATTTAATAAACAAAAGACTAATGAAAGTGTCAAGTTATGATTAGAAAGACATAATTGACTTGATAAGATGAATCATAAGAGGAAACTAGATAATCATATTTATATAATTTTGTCATAAGTTATAATCAAAATTTGAAAAAGATTATATCACAGAAAAGTGAAGTTTTTTTAAAAGATGGTAAAATCATTTCTATAACTATACATGTGGCTTTGCTAATTATTTGAAATGACTAATATACAGTTAAAAATAGAAGACACCGCAATGTTTAAGGAAGATTGCATACTCTTTCTCTAGTCAAATTTGTTGACTGTGAAACAGAGAAAATCAATGGATTCCAATTCATTGATTTCTAGTCGCTAATCGTATGTAATACAAGATATCTATCTCATTGGGAGAAAGGCAAAAATGAAGCTAAGGTTCAAACCATATAAGCTTTAGTGCCATGTGCTCTTTTGACCATGCGATGGCTCCTGGGCTTCACGGCTGTTACCTGTCTATTTGTTTTTTAATAATTCCTTAAGGAAACCCGCGTAACAAAGACTAATATGCAGTCAATCAACTGCATTGTCACGACTGTAGAATTACACACCACTTTAGACTAATTTAATATGTAATTAAACGGCGGTGGCCCCTTTAAGATTCCACTGAAATATCAAATAAGCTTGTTATCCACTCAGACAGCATACTAATTCATATCCCCTATATAACATAACGTAAAGGACCAGAATCAATATCTATCAGTTTGCCGATAATTTCTTTCGTAAGGACCCCATACAGCTTAGTGCCAATCATTTAAATCATTTTCATCGGAAATGTCGAGTACAAATCATATACAATTCAGAAGTATATATTCTAAGAAAAATAATATCAAATTTAAATAAATTGATTCTTCTGTGTTATGGTTGTAAGAAAATTCACGAAAATTCACTGTCAGCAATTTACTGTTGGAAAATTCATCGCAAGAAAAATTCATCATCATGACAAATTTACCTCAATGATTTGTACGACGACAAATTGTTGAACAGTTCCGACGGTGAATTTGCCTGTGCCCTGTGTGCTATAATTCTTGTAACCCACCCAGTATATTGTTACTGCACTACTTTAGATTAATTTAATATTAAATTGGACAATGGTGACTTCTTTAAGATCCTCCTACATATAAAATTAAACGATTTGTACGGCCATCAAAATCGACACTTGGGTCGTCTTAGGTGATTAACAACCTACCATGGTGAAACCGACCATGGTTTATCCAGATTAAATGTTCCATTCAGAGCCTACATTTCACAGTCGACTTTACGCGTTCGTTTTTTGGCTTTTTGTTTTAAAGAACGATCTACTTAGTATTTTTTTTGTTTTTTAGTTTCAAATACGGTGATCTACTGTACTTACGTCTTGGTCATCTTTGTACATTTATGGTATATAAGTTTATTTCAATACATGTATTTAAGAAATGCTTAAATTCATATAGGGAAGAAGATCTAGTAGTTGAATACCCTAACTTTGTTCTTATCAAAATCTTATGTGGAAATTTCAAATCAATCCTAATTTTTTTTCAGCAGTTTACTTGGCAAGTCCCCAACTTATAACTAAGGTTTAAGGGACACATCATCATATATGATGTCACATCAGCATTCTTTTTGTCAAGGTGTCCAAAAGGACCCAAAAAAAACGTGAGACTGATGCTTGTGCATCTACATCATGTTTTATTGGGCGCCGATGTGGCATCACATGATTAAATGTTGCTTTTAGATCTATGGAATACATTTCATTTAATTATGGGTAATCATCATCAACATGAACAACTTTAAAGTCACAACTATTGGTTTAATATTTTTAAAAATATTGGACATAATATAAACAAATGCTATCAAAACTATTAGAACGTGCTCAAGTACTAGGTCCTTTCCCCTATATATAGATGATACATGTGTATATGTCTAAATAATATTTTCAAAAAAATTGATACATGTGTGTTTATAGAGATAGAGTCAAAATTTTAACAGATTATTGTTTAACATCTATTAAACTTTAATAGTAATTTTTTTGAAAAATAACCTTTTTTTCTTATTGTCTTTGCATCAAAAAGAAGAAAATAGAGATCCCAACAATAATAAATACATGTGTACTAAAAGAATTTGTAATAATGGTATGAAAATAATAAGCATTTAAAATTGTAGTAATCTCACAAACCTTCACCATGAAAAACCCTAAACATGCCCTTTAGACCAACTATGGCCCCTACACCATAAGAAATATAGAAATTACACTCTAGACCAACTAGACCAAATGCTTAAAAAAAATTCATATCCATAGATAAAATAATAATGGGATTATAAAATCAAACAAATATTGTTTTGCTACTACTTAATAGCCATGGAATGCAATGCTAAACCCTTTATTAATTCCTCTATGCTTTCCACAACACAACATTGTAGGTGAAGAGAATAGAGATATATTGAAAGAAAAAAAACTAATTAAAACTAAATAGGAAAAAAATGTGTTAACCTTTTTTCAAGTATTCCTCTCCTTTGGCTTAACAAATCTTGGAATCTTGATTGGTCAAAGTCTAAGTGGTCTAGTAGATTAAGCTATATTTGGTCTAACTCAAGTGAACCAAAGAAAGCTTATTTTAGATGGATTTTTCTTTTGAACAATCTCATTGTTTATTATATTCTTCATTCCTATGGCCTACCTGCCGAAACTTGTGGTCTATGAGAGAACATTCTTTTTTTTACTTCCCTTTTTATTTTTCCTTATGCTCATTATTTCTTAGTAATAATCTCTTTTATTGTTAGTAGTTATTTTTGGCTTGTTCTTACAAATGAGATTTTGTGGTTCATTTGGAAAAAGAGAAACAAAGAGGATTTCTAGGGCAAGAGAAGGTATCTTAATTAGTTCCATAGTGAACTCACCTTTCTTTCTCTCATGTTGTAGGTGTCTATACTGTATTGAAGATTCCCAAGGATAGATTGATGGTTTTGCTACATGAGGTTTTAGCCATATTTCACAAAATGAGATAAAGTTGCACATCTATTCGCTCAAAAAAGGAACATTATGAACAAGGAGGACCTAGAGATTCTCAAAGTGTTCATGGATAAACATAAGATTCAAAATCCTATTGATTATGATAAGACTTGTAATGTCGCTAAATTGCAATTTCACATACATTTTTACATCCACTTTAGTGTCCACTCCCTTAGTATTTGTGTAGGCTCATTTTATACCCTACATTAGCCTTTTTCCCTCTTAGGATGCCCAAGACCCCTTTTCAAAAACTACCCTTATGTGTTAGATTTGCATGAAACATTATGATTTTCTCATTCCCGTTGTTTTGTAGCATGATGTGTGTGGACACTAGCACACCACATGGATGTCTATGCACCATGCTAGCATCCCATGACATTTTGATGTTCAAATTATTGTTTCCAAGTTCCTTGCCACTTGTCAGCTACTTTTGTCGGTGGTAACTATCTGGGATGCCTTGTAATGGCTTAGGAACCTTCTTTTCCTTCCTATTCTCTATTTAAATGCTATCTTTTCAATCCATCTGGTCTTCTTGGGTTCTATCTTTAATTGTCCTCTCCTTTCTTGGAAATTCTCTTCTCACTCTCTCAAACTTGCATAGCTCTCTACAAATTTCTACAATAGCCTCAAGCTCTCAAGTTCTTACAACACTCTTTGCAACTCTCTTGGCTCTCGTAACTTTGTCTCTCTCCTTGGCTTCCTCAAGCCTAACAAGTGATATCTATCTTGTCTCTTATATCTTTGAGCATCTTGGGATTTCTCACATCCCCTATCTATTGCATCTCTACTTTGTGATATAGGTTCTCCTCCTTGAGCGGGGTATGGAAGACATTTACTTAGTGGAAGCTTGATTACTTGGGTTTTTGTGAGCATCTTATATCTCTTATCCTCTTTAACTTTATCATTTACTTTACCTTATTTTATTTCTATTATATTCTATCACTTTTTCACATTCCAAGATTTCTTAGTAGTCAGAATAGTTGTAGTTGCCTTATGTTTTCTGTGATATTCTCAGTTTTTAGTCCGCATGAGACACTAGTGTGCCTTTAGGATTCTAGCATACTGCATTGACACTCGTATGTTGTGCTGTCATCCAGGACCAAAAAATTTCTAGTTTTTCCAGAAAACCTCTATTATCTTCTCATTCTAATTTGGAAACTCTCACTCTACTCCTTGAGGTAGTTTAGGGTTGTTTTCTCCATGGGATTCTCTTAAGAATAAAGAGACTCGTGAGCAACAAATCCCCCTTCTCTACAAGACTATCAAGGATTTGAGGGAAATATCAACTAGTGATTAAAGATGTTGATTGTGAATTGTTTGTGCCAACCATTGTCACTTATAAATGGGAGAGATGTGGGGCTAGTAGCAATATCAAGGGATCGTGGGAGTAATCCCTTCATTTACATTGGTTCTTTTCAACTATCTATATTATTTTGATATAAAATATATTATGTGATCTCTCCACTTTCTAGGTGATCAAAACTTGGTTTTTTGTTGAGCTCCTGCTTCTCATTTTGTAAAGACTTATTTTGTATTTTATCCTCAATATTAAAAAAAATCTTCCTCTTTTAGTCATATAAAGTTTAGATGGGATCACATAATGTCATGCTTTAGTGACTAAGCTCTTGTAATGCTAAATTCCTCTAACCCTTCTACATAAACAAATTGAAACAAAGACATCACGAACACCAACAAACAAAAAATATAATTCTAATTTATAATAATAGTTAAGGCCTAAAACAATATAGAATCCTCTGAAAGAAAAGTAGTAAACAACTTCTTGTTCTCTTCAAATTTGGTGCTACGGTATATGGGAAAATTAGAGGTTTTTCTTTCAGGGATTGAGTGTTGCAATATGGTGGGTGTTAAGTAGCACCACCACTATTATTTCTTTATTTTGTACATACTTTGGAATTGGAAGTTCAAATCACAATGGACGAATAAGAATGCTACAAATAAATATATTTAGATACAAAAAAGAGAAAAGGAACATCCACTTTAGATCAATTTTTTTGTCTCCACAAACTCTAAGACAAGCTAATAATACAACAATAACAAGTCAAGCACCTTGCTTTAAATCTAATATTTTTAACTTTCGTATTATTCTCTAATTTTGATTTAAGGATTTCTCAATTTCTGGTTGTTCTCTCTTATATCAATTTATCCATGTAAATTCTCTCTATTTCTATGTTATGATAAAATATAATTTGGAATTTATGTCACTTTTTCCTAGACCTAATGAGTCCTCCTATTTGATAGAAATAACACCTTATATCTTGTGGTTTCAATTCATTATTTTTTATATTTTTTTTGTCCTTTTAACTTTTGACACAAGGACTATAATTTCATCATATTGAAATTCATCCTTTGTAGCCTCATTTATTTCTAGTTTATATTCATCAAATAATTTTTATATTTCCAATCAATACATTTCATCATTTATTCAGTCCTTTGTTCCTGAATTATTAAACTCATCTTCCATGGCCATTTTTAAAAGTCTCCTTTAGTGACAAATTTTACAAAATCATAAACAAAAAATTTTAGATGTAGAAAGCACCTCAAATTGGCCTAAGTTTCTCTCAACAACCATACCCACTACACCTAATGAAAATAATCTCTCCAAAAAAACCATAGACCTACCAAAAAAAATTAAGAAAACCAATAAATAGATACAAGAAAATATTATATATAAGTGGAGAGAGTAAAATTAAACAAATATTACACATATATATGTGTTGGTATAATCAATGAACTTTAAAAAAATGTATCTTTTACTCATAACATCATCATCCTTGATGGAATTTGGATGTCATATACTACCTAATCCATATTTTTCATTCTAGCATAGTTCACACTCAACACATATCACATAAAGGAAAATAAAAACATTAATTTCCTTTAATGGAAACTCAACATTATATAATTAGCTCGCTATCTAGAAAGTTACATGAAATATCCATACATATGAACATTAAGAATTCTTTATTGAATTTCTAGATGGTATTGATTAGCTATTCTTATTTCTTTTCAATTATAATGGTATGAATTGATTATATTTTAAAAAGCCAAATTTAGATCATCATTAGAAAACTTTGACAGTTTTCATTTTCCATAGACTCCAAAATAGATTAATACAAATAGATCAACTTGGTTTTAGAATCTTATATTCCATTTAAACCTTGGAGATACATCTAATTTTTGTATTCTTGATTACTAGTGTATTATAAACTATACAACACATGAAATGAAGTGAAACATATATTAAAAAAATGATTTGATAAGTTGATAGTCTAACATTAATTTTATTAGTCAATTTCTAAGAAAGCTATGCACATATAAATATATATGAATTGGAAAACAATTTTGTTATTTACTAGTGTGAGGAACTACCTAAAGATGTGCATGACTGAAGTGTTGTTAGAATTATCTTGAGAATTTAAAATTTAACCAAGAGCATGTTGGCAACAAAAGGGAAAACAACTAAGAGGGGGGGTGAATCAGTTGTCACAAAAATTATAATTATTCAACTTATTCTCAAATATGATAAATAAAAATCAAAGCATTAACCATCACCACATCAGAAATACACATAACACCAAGATTTTTTATGTGGATACCCTGTTAGGGGAAAAACCATGTTGGAGGTTAATCCACAAGATTATACTCTATTAAAAGTATAATGAGTTATAAATGGGAATGCACACGCATTTAGCCACACTGCCTAGAGCTCACTGCTCAAATACAACAAGGCTTACTGCCCAAAGGAAGACACACTATCTTACAAAAAAATTTGGATTACATCTGCAATATTTTTAATTGAGAAAATAACATCTACTAATGCCTAATTACAGTTCTGATTAAGCACATAAACTCTACTTACTCTTCTTCACACTTATTCACACTCTTTCTCTACCTTCAAAATATTAGAACATTATTCACACACACCATACATCCAAATGGTATAAACAATCACTTATATATATATTTGCTACTAAGGATAAGATCATCTACATGTTGGCTTCAACAAAATATAAAATATATACAAACTATCAACCCAAATCAATAAATAATTTTCAATGAGAATCAACCAATTTTGACCACAACATGATAAGGACCCAAAAAAATCCTCGAATATGAAACACTTTAAAAAATTATGCCTCAAAGACCCACAACATGCTACAATTACCCTATCGGCCATGAACATGAAAAACATGAACAAACAACATAAAATTATCAATCTCAAGCACAACGATCATTGTAGATGGGTAAAAAAAATAGAGCATGATATAGAAACATCCACGAGCATCATGGATCACCACAAAAGCATCTAAAACAACTCAACTTACAAGAATCACATTATCTTCTTTTAGGAACACCAACTGAAGCAACAAAAAAACTGTCAGAACATAGATACTCATAACTCAATCAAATCTTCATGCAAATCTTTGAAACTTAACATGGAGAAACTAGATATACTAAAAAAAAACACTTTGATCCACAACATCTAATCATCAACATATTGAGCTCACCACCATGCTGAACTTTACTTCATCATTGATAGCCTACAACTTGTTTTATTACAATTTTCTCAATATCCTCAACATATATAGCCTTAAAAACATTAATGCTAATAGTGTTGACATCAATAACAACCACATATAAGAAACATCCAACAATTTCCCCCTCTGGCATTGATGGAAAAACATGATGTGAAAAACACCATCAACATAACTTTCTTTTAGCACTTTCTCCCCCTTAGGTTTTGACTCTTTTATCCTCAACTCTTTCACATGACTCTTCTCCCCACCATTTTTTTCACAAGACTCTTCCCTTCCTTTGAAATCAATGATAAGGATATTGTGTGTCTTTCTCCACACAACTTCTGAACCACATTTTTGAACATCTGACTACTCCCCTTGAGTAGCACCCACCACAACATCAATCGAGATCAAGATATGAATATGAAATGCATGGAATGATGTAAGATAATGCATCTTAGTTCTAATTAGGAGGGGTAATCACCCCTAGCTTCCCTCTGAGATACTCAAAATTATCCTTAGGCAAAGGCTTGGTAAAGATATTTTAAATTTGTTCCTTAGTGGGCACATACTCCAATATGACTTCCTTTTTACTCACCTTCTCTCTCAAAAGTGAAACTTGGTAGATATATTCTTGGTTTCTGAATGCAACACCAGATTCTTAGAAATGTTAATTGCACTTGAATTATCACAAAATATAGCAATTTGTTCAACATACACAACTCTAATATCTTTTAGCATTTGCTTCATTCACAAT
>VDFB02111032.1:0-20514 GCA_007258455.2 Sequoia sempervirens
TAACTAGTTTGAAACCATATAAACTACACAATATTCATAATGCATAGTGGACGTTTAATCATAATAGGACTTGGATGAGAAACATGATAAGGCGCCCGAAGCTATCCATGCTAAGCACAAGAGTGGATATACCATCCCTCTTGGCCCCAAATGGCAGACACGCGAGCATCCAACATGGGGTGGTGTACTTAGTGGATAAACTTGTATCTGCCTTCCCTATCCATGTTGCCTTATCCATCCTTCTTATGATTGAGACTCCTTGAATCCATCCCAACAACCAACCCATGTAGAGATTGGGGGCAAAGCTACAATAGGAGGCCCGTAGATTCCCCTTTCTAAACCCAAGGGCGGACACTCACCCCCTTGGCCCCAAGTGGCATACACACAAGCATCCAACATGGAGTGGCGTACTTAGAAAGAAATCTAGTATCTGCTCACCCTACTGGTATTTCCCCCACTCCTCCTCATGGTTGCTTGTTGAGAATTACAAACACTAAATATATCTAGATTCATAGAGATTATACAACAATAAATATATCATTATACACGATAATCATGATAGAGCATACCACAATATTTATTAAAACATAAGACTGCTATATTCTCAGAAGCAAATGTATTAACTACTGATTCTGCCCTTGTCTGCCGAGTGCAGATAATTAATTCTGATCTGATCTAATTGTTTTTCTGTGTGCAGATATATTTTCTTCGATCTCATGCCTCTTCCCCTTGTTTGATCTCCACATTTATACCTTGTAAATCCCCAAGAGGGGTGACCATATGGGGAGAGATGTCCTTATGAAGGGAGGCATCCCTTAGTAGAACTTAATCGATGCCACCTTTTCTTATTTAACCACTGCCTCTTATTCGCTGCATATAAATTCCTTTATTAATTTGTTATCATAAAGTATAATCACGGAGTTAAGGAATTGCTGCCTTCTCATCATGAATTAATTCATAATCGGGGGCATGACATTCAAAGATACATCATAAGCTTTAAATCTAACTTTTATAATCAAAATTAACATTTTTTAGGATAAATTAATATTTATAATTAACTATGCATATATGACTGTGAGTTAGGATTATTTGTTCATGGAAAAATAAGGAAATTCTAAAACAGGACATAACAGAACTGCAATGTTAGCCATAATTGGGGAGATTTTAGGAATTTGAATTGTAGAAAGCATCTTTGTAAAAAGTGTGTTGGCTTTGCAGGTTAAATTCAGAGAGAGCTACAATGCTAGCCATATTTTGTGAGATTTTACGAATTTGAATTATATAATTCATGTTTCTAAAATGTTTGTTGGCTTTGCAAACATGTCCACCAGAGAGTGGTGATGGTAGGCAGCAGTTGATGGAAGCTTGACAAAGTAAGCACCTAGGCAACAGCTCCTTTATGAATTCTATGCCTGATATCCTAATAATTATGCTTGTAGAACATAAGTGTTTGTCAAATTTAAAGTTTTAAAATATTGCCAAAAACTCCAGACTAATAATATTGTTAAAGTGAGTTGGCAAAATTACTATTAAGGGCATGGTGTGTTGATTAAGTCATGATGCTGCTATGGTGGCCACCAGGGTTCACACCCCCACTAGGGCTAGTGGGCTTGCAGGCTCTGTGCCCCTGTAGGGCCGCTATGCTTATGGATTTGAACTGTGTTCATTGGGGATAGGGGACACCTGCTTGTGGCCCCACCGACTGGGCTGTTCTCAACCTTCCGCATTGAGATTTGTAGATTAGGGAGTATTCATGGTTCATGTGAGTGACTTGCCTCATCCAAGACAAGTTCTTGTCTAAGATAAAATTGTTGGCCTCTACTATAGTTCAGAAAATTGCAGAGAACTTGCAAGTTCTCGCTAGTCATTGTACTAAGTAAACTGCCCTCAAACTTGCTGCTGAGTTGGCTTGAGTCCAACATGCCAAGTTTTAGTAAGCACTCCCAAGTTGGCAGGTCAGAAGTCTTTTTACATTCCTTAATTCTTCATTTTACATGTTTAGTTGTGTTTCTAATGCATTCAAATTAGGAAATTTCGTGTTGTTAAATGAAGTTTTTTTTAATTTTTAAATGTAGGGTTTATCATTTTATGTATTAAAAATGCTTCTTCTTTTTTTAAGTTGTTTATTCATGTTCAATATGCATTTGTATTAGCACTATTTTTTTAATTTAAAATGCAGCTTTTTGCTTTTCTTATTCTGTATTTAAAAAATTAAATGCTGCAATTAAATATGTTTTCTTTTTTTTCAATGCCAAAGTCTGCACTTTACATCCAATGGCATCAAGAAGTAGAAACTGAACTGTTCAAGAAAAGCATGATGCTTAAAAGCATGGCATACCAAGACCAACTGCTGGAATTATCATTTCCAATTATTGTGGGTTGAAGATAAGTGGAAGCATCAATTGCTTAAGTACTACCTTGCTGTCATGTCCCCAATTTGGGACCTATCTCCAACCAGACGGGAAAAGCATTTTTAAATGCTAAATTAAAATAATATTAATATAATAATAATATTTAAAATAATATTAAATAATAATATGTATTTGAATTATTAAAAATAATATTTAATTTTTTATATAGTCTGGCCGACCAGTTTGGAAGGCGCCAATACATCACTATAAATATAAGGAGTTTCCTGCATCCTGGGATATCACGGAATTGGGCAATTCGCTATGGCGATATGAAGGACGAAACCCCCTACGGATCTTCATCAAGGTGTGACGACAATCTCATTTTGCTCTCGTGATTCTTCATTCACTGTTGCGAGTGCTTTGTCATCTAATTTCCAGTTCGCTCATTTCTCCTAATTCATTGCATTACACTGGACCAGCTGGGAAGGTCTGGAGTCGGTACTTGACTGAGGCACATTGGAGATCATACCTTGTTGATTGGCGACCTGGAGGCAATTAAGGATGGAGGACAATTGAATTGTGGTTGCGCCACAAACCTGTGCAATTTCCAGAGCACCTTCCGCTACTACTCTAACATGCCATCAACCCCAGGACTCATCAGGCATTCATACAAGCAACCGCCAACATAGGTAGAGGAGTTCATCAACAGTATTGTGAAGCGCCACCCCTGGGCACCGTAGCTGATCGCTACCATCTCACTGTGATCGGGTATCTACGTCTGGAGCATTTCCACGGGGTCTTCTTCATTGAACGACCATACCTGGACATGATTAGAGCATGCGCAGCAGTAGCCTGAGCAGTGGTTGGGTTAATTGATGGCCTTACTAGATCACTGTGTATCGGGCATTGGATTACAAGGGCTTGTTAATTGTGCACTTAGATTTTTTGACAATAGTGAATTAAATTTGTGTTTAAGTGATTCTAAATATAATTGTTAATTTCAGGTGGACGTGATCTGCTATACTCTGTTCACAATTGTTGCCAGATCTGAGTTTAATTATTGATATGTTGCTCTCTGATTGCATTGATCCTATATTTAGTTGTGTCTGTGATCCATGTTGAGCAAATATATTTCAGTGGTATGTTGCTTGATCTGGTATTTGATGGTATTTGTGATTTCATTCTTAGCAAGCATCTTAAGTGGTATCAGAGCTTGGCATCCTACCTGCCTGGGTAACCTGCCATGGGCTTCAGTAAGGAATTCATCAGGAAGATCAAGGATTTTCGGTTAAACATGAAGGACACCATGAGGGAAATGGTCCAAATCCTAAAGGGACTGAACCAAAAACTGAATGTTGGAAAAAATGGAAACGAAGGGAGCAGTTCAGGGGGTAAGAGAGGCTCCCTATCAACCTTTACCAACAAAAAATTGAAGAAGGGAAGGTGAGAGAGACTCCATCTGTTGCGTATGAAGAGCTTGAGATGAAGGAAGAGGTGTCACTAATTTCAAGTGATATCCAAGAAGCAGCCAGCCAAGCTTCAGATATGGAAGTAATTGAGCCATGTGATAATGTTATCAGTTACACTGCTGTGAAAGATGATATGCATAAGATTGGCCCTCATGAGGAGAAACTGGTACTGCAAGTTTATCATGAAAGCCCTAATGACATCGAAATCATAAAGGTTATGACTGAAATAAGGGAAGAAAACTCCATGAAGGTGGATCAAGAAACATTTGAGTTCGTTTGCTCCAAGATTGATGAGTTCGTGGATTGGCTAAGTTGTAATCCTGAAAAGAAAATTCTTGATTTGCACATGATGAGTCTAGGAGAGTTGATTGAGGAAGACATTGCATTTAAGCATGAAGCAATGACGAAGGAGAAGTTGGAGGTGGCTGAAGGCACTAAGGAGATACATGATAGCTGTTCTGATTTTCTGATTTGGAACAGTAGCCTTTGGATTTTTCTCAAACTTGAGTCGGCAGCTCTTACTCCCGAGGACGATAGTAAGTCCTCTTCCTTTGCATGGCACATCCATGAGAGATCTTGCGGAGTCCAGAAGTTGATTGGAATCAATGGCCCTTGGAGATTCATCCAACCTCTAGTGTCCGTTGAACGTGATAGTGCAATGACATAGGATCCAGGAATTGGCATGTTTGCTACACTATTTCTTTAGGATCGTGACACAAGTATTGGCTTGCTGACGTACACATCAGAGTTGAGCAGCAAAGGTTTGGGGTACAGATGCCATATCCTTCATCACTGGTTGGTAGTCTTGGCACTTTTGGACACGAGCTTGCAATTGCTTGAGGGCAAGCAATTTTCAGGTCAGGAGTACTATCATGTCCCCAATTTGGGACCTATCTGCGACCAGACAGAAAAAGCATTTTTAAATGCTAAATTAAAATAGTATTAATATAATAATAATATTTAAAATAATATTAAATAATAATATAAATTTGAATTATTAAAAATAATATTTAATTTATATAGTCTGGCCGACCAGTTTGGAAGGCGCCAATACATCACTATAAATATAAGGAGTTTCCTGCATCCTGGGATATCACGGAATTGGGCAATTCGCTATGGCGATATGAGGGACGAAACCCCCTACGGATCTTCATCAAGGTGTGACGACAATCTCACCTTGCTCTCGTGATTCTTCATTCACTGTTGCGAGTGCTTTGTCGTCTAATTTCCAGTTCGCTCATTTCTCCTAATTCATTGCATTACACTGGACCAGCTGGGAAGGTCTGGAGTCGGTACTTGACTGAGGCACGTTGGAGATCATACCTTGTTGATTGGCGACCTGGAGGCAATTAAGGATGGAGGACAATTAAATTGTGGTTGCGCCACAAACCTGTGCAATTTCCAGAGCACCTTCCGCTACTACTCCAACATGCCATCAACCCCAGGACTCATCAGGCATTCATACAAGCAACCGCCAACATAGGTAGAGGAGTTCATCAACAGTATTGTGAAGCGCCACCCCTGGGCACCGTAGCTGATCGCTACCATCTCACTGTGATCGGGTATCTACCTCTGGAGCATTTCCACGGGGTCTTCTTCATTGAACGACCATACCTGGACATGATTAGAGCATGCGCAGCAGTAGCCTGAGCAGTGGTTGGGTTAATTGATGGCCTTTACTAGATCACTGTGTATCGGCATTTGGATTACAAGGGCTTGTTAATTGTGCAATTTAGATTTTTGACAATATGAATTAAATTTTGTGTTTAAGTGATTCTAAATATAATTTCAGAGCAATTTCAGGTGGACGGATCTGCTATACTCTGTTCACAACAATTGCTGCCAGATCTGAGTTTCTAATTATTGATATGTTGCTCTCTGATTGCATTGATCCTATATTTAGTTGTGTCTGTGATCCATGTTGAGCAAATATATTTCAGTGGTATGTTGCTTCGATCTGGTATTTGATGGTATTTGTGACTTATAGCAAGCATCTTAAGTGGTATCAGAGCTTTACATCCTACCTGCCTGGGTAATCGCCATGGGCTTCAGTAAGGAATTCATCAGGAAGATCAAGGATTTTCGTTAAACATGAAGGACAATTATGAGGGGAAATGGTCCAAATCCTAAAGGAGTTGAACCAACAACTGAGTGTTGGAAGAAATGGAAACGAAAGGAGCAGTTCAGGTGGTAAGAGAGGCTCCTTGCCAACCTTTAATGGTTGTATGGACCAACAAAAAATTGATGAAGGGAAAGTGAGAGAGACTCCATCTGTTGCATATGAAAGCTTGAGATGAAGGAAGAGGTGTCACTAATTTCGAATGATATCCAAGAAGCAACCAACCAAGCTTCAGGCATAGAAGTAATTGAGCCATGTGATGATGTTATCGGTTACACTGCTGTGAAAGATGATATGCATAAGATTGGCCCTCGTGAGGAGAAACTAGCTCTGCAAGTTTATTATGAAAACCCTAATGACATTGAAATGATAAAGGTTATGATTGGAATAAGGGAAGAAAACTCCATGGAGGTGGATCAAGAAACATTCGAGTTCCTTTGCTCCAAGATTGATGAGTTCGTGGATTGGCTAAGCTGTAATCTTGAAAGGAAAATACCTGATTTGCACACGATGAGTCTAGGAGAGTTGATTGAGGAAGACATTGCATTTAAGCATGAAGCAATGAGGAAGGAGAAGTTGGAGGTGGCTGAAGGCACTAAGGAGATGCATGATAGCTGTTCTAATTTTCTGATTTGGGAACAGTAGCCTTTTGGATTTTTCTCAAACTTGAGTCGGCAGCTCTTACTCCCGAGGACGATAGTAAGTCCTTTCCCTTTGCATGGCATACATCCATGAGAGATCTTTATGATCCAGAAGTTGATTGAATCACTGGCCCTTGGAGATTCATCCAACCTCTAGTGTCCGCTGAACGCGATAGTGCAATGACATAGATCCAGGAATTGGCATGTTTGCTACACTATTTCTTTTAGATCGACACAAGTATTGGCTTGCTGATGTTTTACATCAGAGTTGAGCAGCGGAAGATTGGGTACAAAGACCATATCGTTCATCACTTGTTGGTTATCTCAGCACTCATGGACACGAGCTTGCAATTGCTTCAGGGCAAGCAATTTTTGGGACCGGAGGAAAGTCATGTCCCCAATTTTGGGACTCCATTCAAGCACTGGTATCAAGAAAGCATTTTAAATGCTAAATTAAAATAGTATTAATAATATTAATATAATAATAATATTTAAAATAATATTAAATAATAATATGTATTTGAATTATTAAAAATAATATTTAATTTTTTATATAGTCTGGCCGACCAGTTTGGAAGGCGCCAATACATCACTATAAATATAAGGAGTTTCCTGCATCCTGGGATATCACGGAATTGGGCAATTCGCTATGGCGATATGAAGGACGAAACCCCCTACGGATCTTCATCAAGGTGTGACGACAATCTCATTTTGCTCTCGTGATTCTTCATTCACTGTTGCGAGTGCTTTGTCATCTAATTTCCAGTTCGCTCATTTCTCCTAATTCATTGCATTACACTGGACCAGCTGGGAAGGTCTGGAGTCGGTACTTGACTGAGGCACATTGGAGATCATACCTTGTTGATTGGCGACCTGGAGGCAATTAAGGATGGAGGACAATTGAATTGTGGTTGCGCCACAAACCTGTGCAATTTCCAGAGCACCTTCCGCTACTACTCTAACATGCCATCAACCCCAGGACTCATCAGGCATTCATACAAGCAACCGCCAACATAGGTAGAGGAGTTCATCAACAGTATTGTGAAGCGCCACCCCTGGGCACCGTAGCTGATCGCTACCATCTCACTGTGATCGGGTATCTACGTCTGGAGCATTTCCACGGGGTCTTCTTCATTGAACGACCATACCTGGACATGATTAGAGCATGCGCAGCAGTAGCCTGAGCAGTGGTTGGGTTAATTGATGGCCTTACTAGATCACTGTGTATCGGGCATTGGATTACAAGGGCTTGTTAATTGTGCACTTAGATTTTTTGACAATAGTGAATTAAATTTGTGTTTAAGTGATTCTAAATATAATTGTTAATTTCAGGTGGACGTGATCTGCTATACTCTGTTCACAATTGTTGCCAGATCTGAGTTTAATTATTGATATGTTGCTCTCTGATTGCATTGATCCTATATTTAGTTGTGTCTGTGATCCATGTTGAGCAAATATATTTCAGTGGTATGTTGCTTGATCTGGTATTTGATGGTATTTGTGATTTCATTCTTAGCAAGCATCTTAAGTGGTATCAGAGCTTGGCATCCTACCTGCCTGGGTAACCTGCCATGGGCTTCAGTAAGGAATTCATCAGGAAGATCAAGGATTTTCGGTTAAACATGAAGGACACCATGAGGGAAATGGTCCAAATCCTAAAGGGACTGAACCAAAAACTGAATGTTGGAAAAAATGGAAACGAAGGGAGCAGTTCAGGGGGTAAGAGAGGCTCCCTATCAACCTTTACCAACAAAAAATTGAAGAAGGGAAGGTGAGAGAGACTCCATCTGTTGCGTATGAAGAGCTTGAGATGAAGGAAGAGGTGTCACTAATTTCAAGTGATATCCAAGAAGCAGCCAGCCAAGCTTCAGATATGGAAGTAATTGAGCCATGTGATGATGTTATCAGTTACACTGCTGTGAAAGATGATATGCATAAGATTGGCCCTCATGAGGAGAAACTGGTACTGCAAGTTTATCATGAAAGCCCTAATGACATCGAAATCATAAAGGTTATGACTGAAATAAGGGAAGAAAACTCCATGAAGGTGGATCAAGAAACATTTGAGTTCGTTTGCTCCAAGATTGATGAGTTCGTGGATTGGCTAAGTTGTAATCCTGAAAAGAAAATTCTTGATTTGCACATGATGAGTCTAGGAGAGTTGATTGAGGAAGACATTGCATTTAAGCATGAAGCAATGACGAAGGAGAAGTTGGAGGTGGCTGAAGGCACTAAGGAGATACATGATAGCTGTTCTGATTTTCTGATTTGGAACAGTAGCCTTTGGATTTTTCTCAAACTTGAGTCGGCAGCTCTTACTCCCGAGGACGATAGTAAGTCCTCTTCCTTTGCATGGCACATCCATGAGAGATCTTGCGGAGTCCAGAAGTTGATTGGAATCAATGGCCCTTGGAGATTCATCCAACCTCTAGTGTCCGTTGAACGTGATAGTGCAATGACATAGGATCCAGGAATTGGCATGTTTGCTACACTATTTCTTTAGGATCGTGACACAAGTATTGGCTTGCTGACGTACACATCAGAGTTGAGCAGCAAAGGTTTGGGGTACAGATGCCATATCCTTCATCACTGGTTGGTAGTCTTGGCACTTTTGGACACGAGCTTGCAATTGCTTGAGGGCAAGCAATTTTCAGGTCAGGAGTACTATCATGTCCCCAATTTGGGACCTATCTGCGACCAGACAGAAAAAGCATTTTTAAATGCTAAATTAAAATAGTATTAATATAATAATAATATTTAAAATAATATTAAATAATAATATAAATTTGAATTATTAAAAATAATATTTAATTTATATAGTCTGGCCGACCAGTTTGGAAGGCACCAATACATCACTATAAATATAAGGAGTTTCCTGCATCCTGGGATATCACGGAATTGGGCAATTCTCTATGGCAATCTGATGGATGAAACCCCCTGCAAATCTTCATCAAGGTGTGACGACAATCTCACCTTGCTCTCATGATTCTTTATTCACTGTTGCAAGTGCTTTGCCGTCTAATTTCCAGTTTGCTCATTTCTCCTAATTCATTCCATTACACAAGACCAGCTGGGAAGGTCTGGAGTCGGTACTTAACTAAGGCACGTTGGAGATCATACCTTGTTGATTGGAGACTAGATTAAGGATGGAGGACAATTGAATTGTGGCTGCGCCACAGACCTGCGCAATTTCCAGAGCACCTTCCACTACTACTCCAACACACCATCAACACCGGGACCAATCAGGCATTCATATGAGCAACCGCTGGCATAGCTAGAGGAGTTCATCAACAGTATTGTGAGGCGCTACCCCTGGGCACCGTATCTGATCGCTACCATCTCACTATGATCGGGTGTCTACCTCTGGAGCATTTCCATGGGGTCTTCTTCATTGAACAACCATACCTAGACATGATTAGAGCATGCGCAGTAGTAGCCTAAGTGGTGGTTGGGTTAATCGATGGTCTTACTGGATCACTGTGTAGTGGGCATTGGATTACAAGGGCTTGTTAACTGTGCACTTAGATTTTCTGACAATAATGAATTAAATTTGTGTTTAAGTGATTCTGAATGTAATTGTTAATTTCGGGTGGACATGGTCTGATGTACTCTGTTCACAATTGTTGCCAGATTTGAGTTTAATTATTGGTGTGTTGCTATCCGATCGCATTGATCTTGTATTTAGTTGTGTATGTGATCCGTGTTGAGCAAATATATTTCAATGGTCTGTTGCTTGATCCGGTATTTGATGGTATTTGTGATTTCATTCTGAGTGAGCATCTTACACTTGCACACATTGCTGGTTACAAGATGAAATTGTTTATCAACACTGAGCCAGAGGTTGAACAAGAGATGAAAGTGGCCCTTGCATTGATGGACCAAAAGAATTAGAGAGTATGAGGACAACCATAGCAATTGCAGCAGTGATGAATCCCAACATGGCAGGAAACAGAGGTAGACATAATAGAGATTTCAGGGCTCCAGCCATGGTCTATGGATTCGCAACACATCCACTATATCAAGAGAATCCAGTCACAAGGTTTTTTTGTTACACGGAAAATGATAGGGTCACAATCTTCACTTGAAGGTATAGCTTGGAAAAAAGACAAGCATAAGGAAGCAAACGTGGCATATGCAATTTTTTTATTCTACAACCACCTTCCCTTCAACATGGTGAGAAGCCCATTTTAGGAGAATTTGACCATAGTCTTGGCAGTTGCCGAGATGGGGTACAAGATGCCTACTCCACATACATGAGATTTTGCACCAGAAAGTAGTGGAAAATACAAAGACAACTGTGGAAGAACAAGGGAGGCAGTGGCACAAGCATGGATACACCATATTATCATATGGCTGGACAAATGGAAGGAATCACACAATCATCAACTTTCTAGCAACTTCAAATGGTGAAGGAAAGGATCTAGCTATAGAATTCTATGTGTTAAAAATAAAAGTTTGCTTTTCCCAAGTTTGAATTGTGTTTGACTATGATTGGTCCACCATTATATTCTAAAGGAGGTGGCAAGTTGTTGGGGGAAAGCAAATGTGTTGAGTTGATATAATATTCACTCGTGGCCCTTCACTGGTTTTGTGTTCCCTTGGCATTATGTTGAAGGCATAAGAGGTGTAAGAAAAAGTGCATCAACAGTATGTGGTTTCAAGGACTACAACTATTGTTGCTTTTGCAGGAATCAAGTTGTTGATAACACCTTAAAGATTTATATGCAAGTGCAGTCAGTGGGTGTAAATTTAACTTGGCATCTACTATCCACATCCTCCAAACATATGTCACTATTAGAGCTTGGAGTTTTGGAAGAGAGATCATTTTTGTCTGCCATTTGCCTTAGGGAGTTGTGGCTTCAGAGCTTGTTTCCACTGTTGAATGTGCAGAATGCAGATTCGGTGTTTCATTTTCTTATGAAGTCTTAAATTGGGAACTTTAGTACTGGGTAGCTGTATAGCCTTGGATATTTTTCAGTAATTTGGATTCTCTAAGACATCTTGCATGTTAAGCATTCATGGCTTGATGTGCACAGAACAGGGTTCACTTATGTCTATCAGTTTAACCCACCGAGTTGTGGCTTCAGAGCTTGCTTTCGCTGTTGGATGTGCAGAATGCAGGTTTTTTGTTTTATGTTCAGTTGCAAACTCTTGAACTGGGATCTGTGATACTGGATGGCTGTATAGCCATTGAGAAGCTGATATATTTGACTGGAATAATAGGTGACACATAACGTTCATGGCTCAATTGGCACAATTTCCAATAAGTTTAGCTAATGTTATTGCCAGATGTTAAGCCAACTTTCATCTATATGGGTTTTTTTCCACGGCTCCTTCATTATACCCCTATAGGCCTTTGGTGTTATCATAACTGGCTCATTAGTTCGGGGAGCATCACATTCAGTTGCAATCTTTGGTATTTCAGATGATGTGAAAATGATCTCAACAACCTTTGTCATATTCCTCCGAGAATGTGACTGAATGGAAACTTGGAGAATAGTATGGAGATCAATCAAAGAATAGTGGGAAAAATATTTTGGCAGGTGATGTTATTAGACTCTTCTGCAATAGTGGAAGTGGAGAGAAAGCACACTACCCCATTCGACAAAATGCCACAACGTTATATCTTCTTCAGGAGTATTATGGTTACTAATTGTACGCTCAGCGGCCATCTTGAAAAGCCTCCATGCCTGACCTATGAACTACTTCACCGATTTGTTGTCTGTGGACAGTAATCAATGCCGAACATGTTCTGATCTGTCTTGTTCTTTAATCTTTGGATTTTTTTAAGAATTTTCAAATGACAAGTGTAAACCCAGACTTGTCATCCTTTGCCAGCTGTATCACTCTTGAAGCTTCAGAAGTACATTGAAGTAGAATCAGAATATGTTTGACCAACTGTCGCAGAGAACGTTGTTTCCTGGTATGCAATCATCATTGGATATGCTCACTAATGCTTGCTGGCATGCCCTCGAAATTTTACTGATTTATAGTTGGCAGGTTTAGAGTTGGGGCCATTACTATTCTGGATTTTAACATTAGATTATCTGTGCTCAAGGCAAGTATTCTGAAATTCAGTTTATAGATAAATTTCAAGAGCTTTTTATAGCCTAAGAGGATTACAGGAAAATCTCTTTGGGCTTTATAAGTTGTATAGCATGCCAGAAAGTCGTTCTCGGCATATTTCAATTCTTTTTTCGCTTGGAAAGAGCGGGAAGTCATTATCAAACCCCATTGATCTACTTAAACAATAAAATATGTAGGCTTTGCAGATGTAGGATTATTATTAGATGATCTACCACCATTCAAACGAGGCGTTTTGGGATGGCCCAAAGCAAACAAAGGCAAAAGATTAGAGTCCCAACTTATCAAAACATCACCACCATTGTATTGTTAGTAACTTATATTATTTAAATTTGAGACTATTGAATATTAGGGCACCATTAAATTGCCGATTTCCATAACTAATACATGGGTATTGATACAAAGTGTTTTGAAGAAAGACAGAAATACCGGTGAGCGAAGAAAACCCCACGGCGAAGGAAAACATGGGCAGGCTTGCCAGTTAGTTTTTCGACTCTTTGGACGATGGATTGATCGAGCTTTTGACAGCCAAATTGAACAATGAGTTTGTCATAATCGATGCGACCTCCTTCCTTAGAAGCTGCTACGTCCCATGGTGTTACAATCTGCTCCTCCTCGCCCTCTTCGATTTTGTCCTCTCCCATATTTAGCTCCTTCTGTTATGTCGCGTAAGAATGCAGAATGTCCCGAATTTGCAGTCTCGATTATATTATGGCGGATTAGAACTCAGATTCTTGACTATTGTGATTTTACTTATTGAAGCAAGAGAAAATAGAGATTTCAGCTTCGTTGCTTATTTACAGTTCTAATAAGAAGCTTGTCCTTTGTCAAAAAGGAAATAGCAGTTGCTATGGCTGTGCAGAGAGAGCGGATAGATTGATGGTCTATCGAAGTTTATGTCGTTTTTCTTGGAAATTTGTGAACGCAATCGCCATATTTCGTGATGAACCATCCTTTTTTGATGCACTTAGTGGAGCTCATGAGTTTTGTTTTTATAAATTAGGGGAGAGGGTTCATAGTGGAGTGGGGACAGTGGAGTGGGGACAGAAATCTAATCATAGAACAATTTTTATCCATAAAGTATACAAAATGACAAATTATGTGAAATAAAACATGATTTAGTGCATAACTATTAGCCTAATTTTTTGGGGGGGGCTTTTTTGGATATCTCAACAAAAAACATGTTGATGTGGCATCATATTTGATGATGTGGTCCTAAAACTTTAATTAGAAGGAGGTGAGTTGCTAAACAAATTAAAATTGGGAGTGATTTATATTTCAATAGTATTTTGAGAAACACAAAGTTAGGGTGCCAAATAAACTACTCTACAAAATTGGGAGTGATTTGAAATTTCCATGAGTATTTTGAGAAATGCAAATTAGTGTGCTCCACTATGATTCCCTAGTTATTAATAAGTTGGTTTTGAATTAATTAAAAAAAAATCTAAAGTGAACATGTAAAATATTTAACTTTATAAATTTTTAAAAATATTTTTTGTGAATATGATTAGCTAAAAAGGTTTGTATTATAAGCTGATTTTTAAGAAAAATAAGGTGAATTATTATTTTGACTTTTTTTAGGAATGTATTTTACCTTACTTTTATATGCATTTTAGGTAAATTAAAGGTTAGTATAAATATAAGGTCTATTATACTTTATCCATCATTAATAAATGTATGTTTCTATTTCCTCCCATTAAACTAGAATATAAACATGTTGTATCTTAGAATATAGACATTGGTTATTATAAGTATTGTATTTTCTATTGTTTTTATTTACTAAGAATAAGTAATGTCTACAATAATTGATTTATTAATTTAATTTAATCAAATTTAGAGCTTGAATTAATATTTTTATATTAAAATAAAATTATTTTTAATTAAATATCTAATAATATATTTATATAATATGATTTTATAAATTTAAAATTTACAATTATAGGGTTCACCTCGCAACGTGACGGTAAAGTCACTGGCCCTATTGATAGGATGTCACAGGATCGAGACTCTCCCCCCATCGCACGAAGGAGGCTCCACTGGCGAGGAAAGAAAGAGGTGATCAAAGTTGATGGTGGTGTTCAGACCACTCAAATACCCTGCAGTAGTAGACGGTGAGGAGCCCGCAACAAGTGCAAAGGAACACCAGGGTGGAAGCAGCAGTGGAGGAGGGAAGATCGCAACAGGAAGTCAGGAGAAAGGAGGCAAGATGGTGTGGAGAAGTAGGAAGAATGGAGAGATAAGGAGTGATGGAGCAGTGGCCAAAGAAAGGAGGAGGGTAGGAAGTGCATCGGGAAGGAGAATAGGAGAAATGGAGGAAGGATGGAGCAGAAGGAGTGGAGAGACAAAAGTAAGGAGGCGACGAAATAGAGGAGAGGAGGTGCGGTGGTGGAGAAGTGGAAGGAAGGAGGCAGTAAAGAGGAGTAGAGAAGGTGAGGAAGGGGCAGAGAAGGAAGGCGTAAGGAAGGAGAGAGGTGTAAGGGAGATGCAAGGAGAAGGATGAAGGTGCGAAGAAAGAGAAGAAAGTGTCGAGAGAAGAAGAAAGAGGTGTTAATACCTTGACATGCACTTGAGGATGGGGATTGTGTCCCCACTGGTTCATAGCTCCAGTCAAAAGTGTAAGGAAAATTAGATGCGGAAAACAATTTTCCTAACGTCAATACCTCAAGAAAGAATGTAGATACACTTTAAAATTTACAATTACAATCAAGTTAAGATGCACTATGAAACAGATTATAGAAACAGAGTTTTGACAACCACACAAGAACACCAGATATACGTGGGAAAACCCTTACGGGAGAAAAACCCACCACACCAAGAGAAATCACTTTGTATTACAATAATAAGGATTACATACAATTGTCAGACTTATCTTTCTGGTTTCTGATTTACAACAGCATTAACCATTAACAATATTGCACAGGAACCTTTACTGTTTACAGTCTTTACAAAATCGAATTCATACACTGATACAGTTCGAACTCTTCACACTCCACTGTTGATTGAACCAATCGATCACAATCTGCAATCACAGAGTATATCCATGTCGAACTCTGTCTGTAGAACTTCCTCACAGAACCGTCACAACTAACTGTCTTCTAACTGTTCACATTCGGCTCCTCCTATTTGTCCACGAGATGCCACATCGGAAGGTCAAACGGTCAACAGAATTCACATTGTATTGGCATCTCGGTGAGACACTAACAGTGTCTCCCCAATGCCACATAGACTTCATATCGATGTCGCCAAGAGTCTCTGTTATCGCTAAGACATCCTATCGAGCTTCTAATGTTACACCGAGTCACCAAGCAGTTGCCCAGACCTATCGCTTTCGCCAGGAGATCATAGCGAGTCACCAAGGTTATACCGAAGTCCCCAGACATACCGAGCGCCAAGTAGAAGTCAGCAAGACTCACATCTATCACCGAGAGTTCATACTGAGACATAAAGGTTACCCCAAAGTGTTCATCCATCGCCAAGACATTTTTCTATCGCTAAGAGATCTTATCGAACTCCAAGACTTACCCCAAAGGCTCCATCTTAAAGTATTGTCAGCAAGACATGCCGATATCGCCAAGAGGTCTCATAGAGCAACATTAAGTTACACCGAAAGTATACAACTATCGACAAGACCGAACACCTTCGCTGAGACATCTCTTTGAAACCCTTTGTGTTACACCGATGACTAACACTTGAGCCCCTGTCAGTGAGACATTTCAATGTCACTGGGACATCTTATTGAAACCATTGTGTTATCCCGAAGACCACCATTCGCCATGAGTCTCACCGAGAACAGACTTCAACATCGGCAAGACATTAACACTTCACCCAGACTTCATAACGAGAACCCTTAGCTATCCCGAAGACCATAAAACAAAACATCCTGTTGCGCGAGACATTAGCTTTCGTTGAGACTTCTCACCAAGTTGTCACATGTTATCCCGAAGCCCATGGTCGCCGAGAGTCTCCCCGATAACGATTGAATGGCCTGTCGGCCAGAGGTCTCCCGAGTGCTATGAGGTCATAACGAACACACTATGTCACAACGATAGACTCCACAATGTAACCTTTCGGCAAGACTTCTACAAGGTCATAGCGACCTGTTCAAAACAGAATGATACAAACTGCTTGTCGGCCAGACATTGAACCTGTCACACCGACTTGGCTCTAATGGAGGTTTCAGCCTGTATTGTTTGAGGCACATATTTCCAACAAAAAGCAATCACTGACAAAAAAAAAATTACAATTATAAAATTAATATAATATCCATTCTCTATAATAGATTAAGTTTGTAGAGTTTATTAATCTAAATTATTCCTAAACTACCTCTAAATTGCTATGTCATGTCAAATCGTCTATCAACTAAATGACACATTCTTTACCTATCTCACAACAAATAAACTATTACTAACCTATCTCTAAATTGCTATGTCATGTCAAATCGTTCATCAAGTAAATGACACACTCATTGTGTGTCTCGCAACAAATACTTCTATTACAATACTATGAAGGAAGTACTCACCACTACGTGGCACTTATTATTATGTATTTTGTATACTTATTTTTTTCCAATTATTTGCATGCGTAGCTGCAATATTATTGTTCACATTCCCACTTCACTTCATCTCAATATGTATATTTATATTATTTCTTTTTTTGTTATTGCAATTTGTAACTTGTCTATAGGTTTATCAACATATTTCATTTTTTGACTTCTTGTTTTTGTTTGTATTGTTTTTCTTTGATATAGTTTCAAGTTCTTGTTTATAGTTATTTAATCATATATGAATCATAAATATAACTATTGTTATAAAGTTATTATGTTTAGTCTTATCTTTATGTTTATTATTTTTTAAAATATATATGTTTTCCCTTGCCTTCTTATTTTTTCAACTCTCTTGGTGTTGCTATAGTGCATTAAATATTTTGTTAATCAACTTTGGATCATAATTCTTTATTTATGTTTTCTTGCATGTTTATGTATTTGTTTAATATAATGGTTATTTTATAAGTTTATAAATATTTGATTATATTTAAATAATCAAATGTTTATAAACATTCATCTTACAAGATAATTCCTTTTCCACAAAGTTATACTATAACTTCATATTTATAGTTATAATTTTGTACTTTGTCTTGCCTTCATTTAGTTTTAACCATTTTTAAACTATTATTTTTATCCTTTCTTGATCTATTTCTCCTATTAATACATTTATACTATTTCTATTTCGTTATGGCATTAAGCAATAGGTCAATAGATTTGCTCACTTATCTTCTTAATTCTTTTTGCTTGTTTGCTTTTGTGGTTCTAGTTGATCCTCTTCTTATAACGTATATAAATATATGTTTATAGTTATATAACCATATCTTTATAAACATATAACTATAGTCATAATCTTATCATTATAAGCCCATTTCTTTTGTTCATAGTTTAAACTCGTTTTTTCTTTTTCTTTTGTACTTATAGTATTTATATGTATTAGTGTAATCTACAATGTTGGTCTCTCACTGTTACACATATTTATTGATATGTTAAATATATTATATATGCCTATCAACTTATTATGTTCTTCCTTTTTTATTTAAATATTAACATATATGCTTATAGAATCTTTGTGTTAAATTCATATTTCATTATGTGTAATATTATGTATTAATTTTTATTCAATTGTTTATTATATTTATTTATATATGTCTATCAACTTATTATTTTCTTCCATTTTCATATAGATATCAATGTATATATCTATGAATCTTTGTGTTAATCTCATATTTACTTGTGTGTCATATTATGTATTAACTTTTATTTAATTTAATTGTTTATATTGTATATAATTCCTTATTATCTTAATTCCTCTATCTCAACCCATCTCCCTTGCCCTTCTTGATCTGCTCTACTATTTCATATTTTTCCTCTTCCTGATGATGGATCACTGAGTGTGATTTGAAACATCAAAAGAATAATATATACAGTTGAATCCAAAAGTTGTCATCACAATTGAAATTCAACTTCTAATATGTTTATGAATTTCAATTAATTAATAAACACATTAAATGTGCATTCATATTATTGGATAGATAGTATGGTTTCATAGCCACGCCTTCATTTAGTAGATTTCAATATTTTAAATAATAATGGGTATGTCGAAGAGGTATGGAAGGTTAGTTAGGTAAAATTTTATTCTATTAGTTGCAAACATTTGTGTGATACACGAGGTCAATTGGTAGGTCATTTATCAAATGATTTTGTGTGGGAAAAAAAGGTCCCAATAAAGAAGTGATAGCTTCAAATTAACTGTACACATCCACTTAGAAGGATCCAAACATGACTGAGATAAAACCTCTGAATTGGGAAGATAATTAGGTTCCATCACCAATAGGTTCATGTTATGTTTGCAATAGGGAGAGGGAGAGAGGGGGAGAAATAGGGATAGAAAGAGTGGGAGATAGAGGGGGGAAAGAGTGGGAGATAGAGAGGGGTAAGGTAGAGATATAAGATAGAGATAGAGAGGAAGACAAAGATGGAGATGGAGAAGGAGATGTATATAAATATGGAGAGAAGGAGGGGGGATATATAGATAGAGAGGAGAGAGGGATGAATAATGATAGAAGAGATATATAGAGAGAGAGATAGGGATAGATAGTCTCTTTATTACTTTCTCTATCAGATAGAGATAGAGATAGAGAGGGAGAAATAAGGAGTATGGGTGTGTTAGTGAGAGAGAGATATGGAGATAGAGATAGGGAGGTAGAAACAAGGAGTGTGTGAGAGAGAGATATATATGGAGGTAGAGAGGGAGAGGGAAAGAGATATATACAAATATATAGAGAGGGAGAGGGAGAGAAATAGAGAGAGGACGGAGGAAAAGTAGAGAGATATAGGAAGAGGGAGTGATATATAGAGAGGTAGAGAGAGGGATATATAGAGGGGGAAAGAGTGAGAGATAAAGGAGGTGATAGAGACAAGTAGTAGAGAGGGATAGGGAGAGGGGGAGATAGAGATATAGATAGAGATAGGCGGGGAGAAACAAGGAATGTGGTTGTGTTAGTGAGAGAGATATATGGAGATAGAGATAGGCAGGGAGAAACAAGGAATGTGGGTATGTTAGTGAGAGAAATATAGAGATAGAGATGGGGAGGGAGAAATAAAGAGAGTGTGTGAGAGAGATCTATGGAGAGAGAGGGAGATATATATATATATAGAGAGAGAGAGAGGGGGAGAGAGAGGGAGAGAAATAGAGAGGATAAAGGCATAGTAGATAGATATAGAAAGAGGGAATGATAGGGAGAGAGGGAGATAGAGAGATAGATATTGTGGAAAATATAGAGAGGGAGAGAGAGATGCGAGCAGACATCAGGAGATAGAGATAGGGGAGAGAGATAGTTATCTCTCAACCTCTCTTTCTCTCTTTGACCTATTTCTCTTTGTATTTGTCTTCCCTTCTCTCTTCATCTATCTCTCTATCGCTCTTCTATCTTCATTTCTTTGATCCTCTCTTTAGGTCTTGTTTATCCCCCTCTCTTGGTCAATAAAGCTATTAGATTCTTTATATGGTAATTTAATTTGTACTATAAAAAATAAATTATATTATATTTAATAATTTGTATCGTGGAATATAATGTATAATAATATATAAATATAATATTAGTTTTAAAATGAATTTAATAATCTCTCTCTCTATCTATCTCTCTCTCTCTCTATATATATATACATACATACATATATATGTATGTATGTATGTTTATGTATATCTATATATGTATGTATATGTATATAATATACATATACATACATATATACATATACATAAACATACATACATACATATACATATACATACATACATACATAT
>VDFB02111033.1:0-12795 GCA_007258455.2 Sequoia sempervirens
TCTATCATTTCTTTTGATAAAATCAATGTTGCAACATAACCCTCTGAAAAGTTGGATGAAATAATTTTTTACCAAAAAATTAATGTTCTCATTTTGAAATTGATGGAACTTCATGAAATTCCAAGGGTAAGACATGGCTCTAATAACAATTTCATATATTAAATTATTGGATTAGCTTGAAACTTGTAATGTAATTCTTTGATGAGGAATTAATTTTTAAAGTGTAAAGTAGACTTCTATTTTAGAAATCCACTAATCAAGCTTATAAAAATAGATTTCTTCATCAAATAATTATACATCTAGTATTGTTTTAGCTTTGAATAAGTGTCTACTTGATATGTTTCATTTTTCTTTGATTTATCCCTCATTGTTTTTGTGTCTTCTTCAAGAAACCTTGAATTTCTAATATTTTAAATTAAGATGAATATGATGATCTCAAGAACATCTATCTAAATAAGCTAAACATCCTTACAACATCATATTAAATTATTTTGAAACACATTTCCCCATATTATTTTAATTTTGACATCAAACTAGATACTTGAATACACTATCTTATGCCAATTTCATGTTCATAAGAGATTAAATTTTCACTTCTATTTGGCCTCATGTATGGAAAAAAGTATTAATCATAATGAAGCTTTGATACCACTTAATTCCTTAAACACAAGAGGTCATGTCTTTGTGATCATAAAGTTATAGATATTTCTATGTAAACCACATATATACAACCTTTAAATCTATCTTAGAACCTTAATGAATATGGAATATACATTTCAATATGTTCAATTTCACTAAGTTTCAATAGAAACATTGCAATGGAAAATAAAATTGTAAGAAAAAATTACGCACACATGATTGTAACAACATAATTCCTTAGATGAACTTGAAAGGGTGAACACTTTGGAAAGAGAGAATTTTGATCCTCATCCCACTATCTCAATAAATCAGATAAATTTTATAAAGAATTCAATACTAATTAAATCAAATACATGTAGGAAAAATCATTCACACTTGTTATGAAACCTAACAACTCAAAAACCTTATTTCATTTAACTTACAAAGACACTTTAAACATAAACAATGAATATTATATGAAGAGATAAACCTCCTAAACTTGTGTTTTCACAATAAATTTTACTGCTACAACCTCAAATGGTACCTAAATAAAAGAAAAAAAATCAAAAGAATCAATTGAAACTCTAATACCCTTCACATTTCACTCTATGCTTAGTCAATCATATTTTTTTCACTTTTTCCAAACCAAAATTTTTACATTCATTGACATGTTTTTACTTTTATAGCAAAATTTGATTCTTTTTTATCCTATAACAAGAGGTGAACTTGTCATTTATACCTTTACACTTAGGATTGAAGCCAATAATTTTCTACAAAGACTCTAACTGTGCTCTAAATCACATCTGACACCCTCTTAACACATTTTCAACATTACATACATAATAAAACCATGATTTTAAATTGGTTTAATTTCTCTAAGTCAATAAAAACCTTATTAATTGAAGTATTTATCCATGCCCCCATTGGTGTATCATCGCTTGACCCAAAATTTAGAACAATTCATGGCATCAAAACATGTGAGGAGTAGGTAACAAACTCGTACCATTAGCATGAGAAACATCATAGGTAGGAGGGGGGAATAGAGGAATAAGGTTGCATGAGAGGGGGAAAGATACAAAATGTGGAGATCTTGAAGAGCCAACCTCAACCCCACTACATTGTATAATCTCTAACTAAAGGAATTATTAGTCAATAGTTTGTGAAGAGCAACAACAAACAATGGAGAGAAAACAACACTAGCTAATTAAATGACAATATCTTAAAGAAAGTAACTATGTAAGGAAAGAAAAATCATTCCTATTGATTTAATCTCAGTGTGCCTCATGATCAAAATTATTCTCATATTACTTTCCATCATATCAAAAAATATCTCATGATAAATTGAATTGTGAGCCATTATAGAGTAGAGATAAATACTAATTCTCAAGGGGAAAGTAGGATGATAGTGAGACTTTGGCATAAGCTCAATGGTTGAAATGAGAAAAGGGGTACTATTATAAATAAAAAATATTACTAAGTCTCAAATTTAAAAAATAAATTAGACATTAGAAATAAAACCATAAGGTAAGACCTAAGGGTGTAGAGGATGCAATGAGTTCACAAAAATGAAAAGGAAAATAAAGATTAATAACCTTGAAATTTTCTAATATAGTTCTAGAGTAAATAAACAATGAAGCAAGATGATCAACTAGCCCTAAAATTATATAAAGTTGTAGAAAGTTTTGTTTTCATGTCTTCTTTTTCTTATTTCCAAGCCCCTAGGCCCAAGATTTAATGGGCTATGAGGTGAAAATAGTTGAATGTGTGTCTCATTTTGCAAGAAAATTGTCATAAAACCCTAGTTGCTAAAGGGTTGAACAAATCTTTGCATAGTTTGATAATGGTTGAGTGTAGAATCATTGAGACATGTTATGAAAAGACTGAAATGTCTAAGAACTCATGTGTAACACTATTTTCCCTTGTTGAATGCCTATTAGGCCATTGTAGCAATATTCCAAGATGAACTAGGATGCACCCAGTTATGCTTTGTGATGAATCATTGTATCAATATGTCAATTGAATCAAGTTTAAGTCTCTCCTTCCATTTGCATCATGAACACAAATATGCTTAGCTCTAAGCTTAATGGGAAAGTCAATGAAAAATCTTGCTAATGGATTCACCAATTTGTTGAAGCCCTAAATGATATTACACAACTACCTTTGTATTAGTAAGTTTTATCTTCATTAGTTTCAGTTTAGGATTTTGGAGTTGATTTTTCCACCTATAGGTTTGAATCCTACTTATAAATTTGAACACTATATATGTATAAATAATCTTCGCAAAAAATGATGCCAATTATCCATTTTACTTGATCTTTGCAACTTTTGTCTAAAAGGGGGTGGTGTCAATAAACACTATTTAATAATTTGTTAAGGAATAAGTTCCCCTTTGGTGACACCTCTATTTTTAATCTAGTGGATTGATACCAATGATCAAAGACAACACTTGATCAAACATTTAATGATGTCTAGATGTTGATGTAAGATAATGATGCAATGTTGATGCTATATGGTGTTGGTATGAATGCATATTGAAAGCTCTCCTTGATTATAGACTATCGTAGATTATTTGAAATGAACTAGGGCTTGTCATTAAATATAAACCATAACAAACATGTTAAAAAATTTGTGTACTCAATTTTCCTTACAATAGCTAGTTGGAGGGAGTTGACTTGGGCCTAGATTTAAATTTGAATTAACAAGCTTTGGGGTTACTTCTATAGTCATAAAATTGATTTTGGTCAATTTTGTGCCTATGGAATTGAATTGAATTAATTCTTTACATTAAGAACTAAACTAGGTCACTTTTGTCCCTAGATATTTGACCTAAGATGATAGATGGATAAGTTGGGAATCAAGGCTAATCTCTAAAGATATAAATGATAGAATGAAGTAGTGGATATATTATTTTCCCTTTTACACTAAAATATATCATTTATACACTAGTCACTGTGTAAAAGACAATTCACTCGAAACAAACCTAATATATGATTGCATATGTTGAGAGATCGAGATCTATGTAGGAAGGAATTTTTTTTGTTATAGGGGAGAGCTTTTATATCCAGTACACTTTTGACCTTACAACTTCAATTCTTGTGTGACTTTTTTATATATTTCATGAAAAATTTGTTAGCTTTCTTCTAATGCTTTTCAAGAATGTGAATAAAAGAATCCTCTTTTGAAGAGGTTTAAATTTCAACAATAATACCTTCTCCTATAAGAGAAAATAAAAAATATATCTTAAAGGTCACATTTTAATAGCCTAAGATTAGGTGGATTTAGTTTAAAACTTGGGAAGCTAAAATGGGATTACCCCATTCCCTTCCTATGCTTACTCTTCTCTCAAATTATATGCACTTATCGTACCTTCCAATAATATGTTAATCTTACCTTCAAATTATAGCAATTGTCATGCCTTCCCATATTCATAAAATACCTCTCTTGAGTGGTCAGTGGGAAAGTACTCAACATCCGTCCATTTTTGTTTGACCTAGGCATTTTGTCTTTTTAAAATTCGTTCAGATAGAAGTTGAATTGCTTGGCAAAATCTCACTCAAAAGGAAAATAAGGTTATATTTGAATTATATCGATAGTTATGGTACAGACTTATTTGCTTTCTACCTTACATTATACGATATCATTTTATTTATATTTATGTAGTTTTGGCTTAATATTATCTTTTAACTTATTAATTTATAATTAACTTTTAAAATTTAAATGGTTTCATTTAATTTTATATTTGTTTATATATTGTACATTTTAGCATAACAAATAATTAATAATATATCAAATATTAATTTGATATATTATATTATATATTTAAATTAAAAGTATTAATTGTTATTACATATTATTATTGATGTTAGATAATTAATAATATTGTATAAATTTTAATATGGAGTTTAGCTTCTTTATCAAATCCTAAAAGGTTGTAATGTTTTGTATATTTTGTGTACAATAAATGATGATTGTGTACTCAATAAGTATAGACCACGCAAAGATGTAATAACAACAAAAATTATTTGGGCCAAAGATAGGGTCCATGGATCAAATAAATTCAGGTCAAGTTCAGGTGGGTTACCACTAGTAAGGGAGGTAAAAGTAGTTCTCACATGTTTGTAAAAACTAAAGTTCAATAAAAGGTTAAACCTATGGAAGAAATGTGAGTTGGAGGAAAAAAATCTAATGTGCCAAGAAGCTAAACCAAATGCATTACCTTCACCTACATTTGAGTCAAAACCAATTTTTCTTGTCATCCTATACATTAAAGCTTGAAAACAAACAACCTAAATGAACTATTATAAATAAAATCTTGCAAAAAGGATCTTTGACTTAAAAAGTACTTACATATATCAAATCCAAAGCCCTGCCACACAAAGTCTAACAATGAATCCTTCTAATAACATATATCTTAAGTATAATATAAATATTAATATAATTGTAAAGCAAGAATTTTAGAGATACTTGGCGATTCTTTTGGGTGGGGTTGTTGCATTGCCAAAAGGTTTCCAATAATTGAATTTAAGAAATTAGGTAAGATAGTATTGAGCACACATGACCTTGACATGACCATTATTTAGTTTTTAAATTACAATAGAGTTGGAATTGGGAAGTATCCCTAGGATTATGAGGCTTTCACTTAATACAAGGCCATGTGATTTGAAATAGGATAGCTTCACAATCCTAGCAAAACCAACACAATGAATTATGTTTCCTCTAGTCGAACTATGCAAAATAATCTCCTTCTCTAAATACTTACCAAACCCCAATACCTACACATGTCACATCAATTAAATTATTTTTACCTCCCTAATACTAAAAATGATATATGAGATACAATTTTAGTAATTTAAAATAATGCATATGACAGGATTAATCCTTAAAATCTTTCCTAATATGCATGAATTTTTGTTCTATGATATAATTCTTTGAAGATGGATAGTTAATATTAAAAATACCCCCTAGTTTTGAGATAACCATGTTTCTTTTGGTGAAACCATGGTTTCCCACATTTAACCCTCCGATGGGGACTTTCTTAGTTTTACCTATGTAGGCTTAAATTCCGCATCTCACCCTTCAATTTTTGGGGATCTATGCTTGACCCCCCATAGGAATCATTGATACTAGGAATTTTTTGAAGCTCAATCCTGAAATAGTTAGTCTAATTGACTTCAATTCTAATTCAAGTGGAAATAGATATTTCCAAAGGTCTATCTAAGGAGGTATCTTTGCAAGTAGAGGATAGGATTTGAAAGCAAGTTTTAGACTACACAAATATGGCATTTATGAAACATGGAAACCAAAGGATATCTATGCACACCTTACTTGAAGTAGCTTGACGATATAGCTGGTTCCAAACACTTTCTGCACAATTGCGAACTTGTCTGGATCATCTCGAGGAAAATGAGGAGCCAAAATACAGTCCTCTGAACATTTTTTGCGATGCATTCGACAGGCCGCACAAGATTGCGTCTTCATTTTTTCTATCGCTGGTTGCAGTAAAGCCCACATGTAAATATTTTATAATGCAGACGGCCATTATCAAAGATGTGTGCACGGAAAAGTGCTGTGGTCCTACAAGTTTCTATTTTAGTGAACCAAATACAAAAGTCGTGCTGAGCAATAGTTGAAATACGATCAGTTTCTATTTTAGTGATAGGGACAAATACAAAACTTCGTACTGGAGCAACAGTTGAAATCTGATAAAACAAGTGATGCAAGCGTCGAGTTCCTGCCGAGAGGTAAAAAGCATCTAGCTATGAGTTAGAAAAAGTAATTAGATAGGAGATAGGAATATAAATGTATTAAATATAGCTAGGAAAGTTTGAAGTAATTTGCAATGGTGCATTAATGCATGGAATGTTTAGGGTCCATGGGCAACGTGGTCCATAGAGACATGTGAACAGTTAACATGTGTTGATGGATGCATGCAAAATTGCATTTATGGGTACCATGTAGCATCTATCAGCTCAAATCAAAATCTGGATTTGCTAATTTAAGTTTGGTTTATTTTTACAACCTAGTATTTATTCTATAAAAATGGCTAGTTCACTAGCTTTAGACAAGCCTAAAATAGTTTTGTTAGTATAAACACAGTTTAAAAACGAGGTGAAAAAGTTGTGCATGGAGATTCATCTAAGCTTTACGTGATTAGTAGTTGCAAACAATAGTGACAAAAGGAAGCATCAAGTACAAGGCAATAACATATGCAAGTAGTGCTTCCCAAAAGGGCAATTGAAGGTGATCAATATGGTATTCACATGCAAAGGGAAAATTGCAGTGATTTGCAAGCTTTCTAAAAAAAAACAAATTTTTTTGAACAATTCAAACCCACGTTGCACAGGTCATGCAACTTTTGAAGTTCCCAATTTTCATCTAAAGGATAGAAGATGGTATGAACTTAGATGATACAAGATGATATGCACCAAACACAGGTAATGAATTTAATTTGACTGACTTAAAATGCCCACATGGCATAGCCTAATTCTAAGACCCTGTTGTACATTGGTAGAAAAACCAGGGTTTGGTTGCTAAGGTAATTTAATTCTCATGATTTCCTTCAAGTCTCTACTACATTAAGAGATTAAAATTTAATGGAAGGAAAAACAAAGATTTAAAAGTATAGAGTAGTTCACAAAGTCATTTCATTTCAGAAAATAACAAATATATGCATTATAGGATAATATATGAGAATAAACAAAAGATTTTCCAATCGTACTCAAAAAATTTGGCAAGATCTAGCAACTTTCTGCATATTTTATCCAAAATTTTCAAATGTGTTTTGTTGGATAAGTTGCCAATTAGAGATTCGTTCTTTTTTCTTTTCTTTTTGAGTCACATGCTTCCAGAAGCCTACACAAAAAGGTTGCCTTTGGAGGACATGATGCACTCTTGCCATCTGAAAAATCAATTAAACATTTGCATTTTTATTAGTGTGTTACAAGGAATTGATACTGCCAATAATCAAATAGAAATCTGTAGTTCATAGAACTCCAGGTACTATAAATGAACCTTTACACTTACAAAAAAGTCAAATCTGTATTGTATGCAGATAAATGCCTCATCCATATAACTACTTTTCTAGATGTTATTAATTAACAATTTGATCAACTCAATTTACATCAAATCAAAAACGTAAGTCTATGTGATATAGAGGTATTTGCTTTCATAAGTTGGACAAGATAACAAAAGTTGGACTAAGGAAAAAAGGAGTTTTTGCCTTACTTTTGGCTAAAAGAATCTCGCCTTCCAAAGTGACAGAAGCATCCAGAATCTTAGCTCCATTTATGCAAACTTCTCTGCTTGCCTTTTCACCTGCACACCATAAGAGTATTTTCTTTAAGCATGTCTATTGGAAAAACCATTTACTTCTAAAGTGAAGATTTAACTAGTTATCATCCCTAATATGGAAAGCCCTAGATCATGACCAACCTGATTAGACAACATGGCAGGAGAAATTGTGCTTGGATCGCCTACATTTTTGCAATTTGGACGTTGAAATTTTGAGTTTTGTATCAACTTAATCAACATCTTCAGTGCCAGTTGTGCAATGTTTGTATGCATTGACTATGCTTGTGACACTAACGCACTCAAAACTAGTAGAGCACTGTAGACATACTATAAAGAATGGCTCATAGTCATGGTATCTGTGGAAGAAAGTTCGTCTGATGAGAATCATACAATTTTTTGCTGTGAAGCAATTAGAAAAAAAATAGAAGAAAAGAAATTAGCATCTGAGATCACACCTTCACCATCATTCAGAAGAGTGGCAAAAAAAGCAGTTGTAGAATCCTTACTGACAGCATTAGAGCCCAGTTTTGGTTCAAACTGAAGACAAAAAATCACCGAGTAGCTCTTAGCAAGACTGGTGACAGCATATCGAGAATTTTTGAGGGCATATGCCCATGTTTATTCAAGGTCATCAACAAGGGTTTCATATGCCAGGGCATGTAAGCCATTATTGATCCTAGTGTAATATCATTGGGCAATACAGGGATTAGATCTGCAATCCAATGCAATACAAATCACGGTTCAATATCATCATTCACAAAAGATAACTACAAGAAATTGACATTTTCTTGTTGAACCCTAAAGTTACTGATATCAAACCCACATACAGTTACTGTTGAAAAAGGAACCCCAGTGCTGCTATTGTTAAAAAATGAACCTAAGTGCTAATACCATAAAAAAAAAATTTAAAAAGGAAGTACACTAAAGAGAAGATACTTACAAATTAGATGGTGATTACTGTGCTCTGAAATAAATCAAAACCTGAAAAGAAAAGAAAATAAAAGTTTAGCTGAAGAAAGAAAAATCATACCAAAATTGCTGCTTGAAGTTATACATTGCAATTGTAGCTCTTCTGAAAATATGCCAGATAGAACTTGCCGACAGTTATAACACCAGAAAGATATAAAGGGTCAATCAAAATACGCCTTTTGTGTGTCCTACCCTAATTTATTCAGAGGAGGCTAACCAGAAGCAGAAACCTAGCACACTGTGAAGCTGTTGAATGAAACAATGATCATACTAGATGCTAGAGCTGTATTCATAATCTAAATGAAGATAATGAAAAATTTTAACAATTCAATGGAGATAATGAATGATTCTAACCAACCAGGAAAGGCTTAAGCAAGGTATCTGGTACACTACCTGAGTCTGCCACCTGTTTCTGACGTACCTGTCTAGGAACCTCATGCTCTGTTCAAACCTAGGTCATACCCTCAAACAAAGCTGTGCCAAATCCATTCCACACCCAGGCAACCACAGGAGGAAGTTGAGTTCAATCACGTTGCTTTTTAAAATAGTTTTTGAATGAAAAAATTAAAAAAATGAAAGGGTGAACATTCATTGATGCTTCTAACATACTTGTGCAGGAACCTCCTGCTCTATTCAAACCCAGGTCATACTCTCAAACAAATCTGTGCCAAATCCACTCCACACCCAAAACAAACACAGGAGGAAGCTGAGTTCAATCACATTGCTTTTTAAAACAGTTTTTGGCAGGGCACGGTGTACCCTGCCCAGGTCTGCCACAAGTTTCTGACATGGCACCCCATAACCTGTTCAAACCCAAGGCCAATACCATCAAACAAACCTGGGCTAAATCTAGATCATATCAGGGGCAAACATAGGGTGGAATTAGATTACATTTCTTTTATAAAGCTTTTTAAATGAAGAAAGTGAAACAAAAAAATTAAAGATTGAAAGATAAAAACTAATTGATGCTCGGGGCTGAATCTCATGTTTTATAATTATAAATTATATGGCTAATTTTGTTTGTTTGGTAAGAGTTTTTATATCTTTTGTATGGCGATACCTGAAAAACCCATTAACCCATACCAATTATTAGATAAACTTAAATCTCTAGTACCCCAAAAGGTTACTTCTCAGTCATCTCACACAAGAAGCTCTAGTTCAAGCTACCCAAATAATAGAGTTTCAGGGAAAATTCTATGTTATTAGAACAACTTATCAGCAACAGTGTAACCAATTTATCCCCATGATTGATCTCATTCGATTTGTACTTTAAATTTGAATAATTAGTTTTTGACTTCACACTTCAGTTTCAACAGTACCAAATCTCATTTGATTTGCAGTTCACCAAAATACAGAATGCCATTTACAAACAATTTTTCCAAGCGTGTACAATCATCATACTTGTCACGAATCGCAGCTAATAAAATAAAGTTTCATGGATAACAATAGGGAAGGGAGCATACCACAAGAACATGTCGCAATCCAAGGCTTGGATTCCAATCCTTCTTCAGAGCATTGACACAAATTTCTCCATTACTTGCAATATTAGGATGAAATATTTTTGTCACAAAATAACCTGCAGTAAAAACAAATTGTCAAATGATAAAACACACACACTCCCTCCAAAGCACTTACCCATTTAGAGCATCCATGCACTAGAAGCTATTGAATATGAAATGAAGAATAATTAACAGAGGGAATGTCCACATCTAGAAAAACATGTAATCCTTCTAAAGTTATAGAATCAACATTTTAAAGTAATGCAAATCAACAAATTACCCTTTGGTGGAGAGTGTGGAAAATCAGTAGTTAAGACAAGTTTAATGCGGAAAACACCGTTTTCATATGGGGTGCCAGCTGCAGGACAAAGAAAGCACTAATTCATAAAACATTCATGGTCAACTGTTTTATTATATTTTACAAAATACAGAAATTAGACTATGATGAAATGAGATCTCTCACAAGTGCAAGGGTAACTTATCAAGGATACAAAAACATTAAAATTTTAAATTCATATTTACTTTAACTAATATTCATTTGCTATATACCTGGTCCTTCTATTTCTGCGAATATGATTGAGAAACTGTCATCATTAATGATTACTTTAATGCCTGCCGGTGGCGCTTCATCAAAGACTCTTTATCTCCCTTGCAAGTTCCTTCATTACTTTGGGTGGAAGGTTCTCATTTTCAGCCTGTCAGAAAAGATCACAACTCAAAGTTTATTCTAAAGCATAAGGCATGGAAAATCTTTACCAAACCCCATGTGTATAATTTTATAAGTAACCATTACAAAATAATTGTATTATGCAATAGACAAAAAGAGACCATAATTCTATTTCTGACATACAACTGTGCAAGCTTTTAAGGCTTGTGCTCTACGGAAAGAAATCAGGTATCAGGTCTTCAAACTTAACTCTTGCATTTAGACGGAACCGGTATAGTATCACAGAACAGAAGAAAGAAAAGAGCAAATAAGAAGAAGCTAGTGAGAGTCTATTCACGAACATCACCAAAACCCGGTTATTAATTATAGCCAAATCTAGTCATACTGACAGAACCAACAATCTAGAAGTTATGTTTTGTGCCAAACATTCCACTAACACGACCAAGGATTTGGATGTTGGCAAACGATTTCCACCTGCTTACCTAGTTAACCCAAATTTTTATAAGAAATTTACCTACGTCAAATGTTTCCCTGAAGAAGGTAATACTTTCAATAGAATGAAACAATCAAACGTACCATGACGCTCAATTGAAAAGTGTTTTAACACAGGTTACAACTTGAATAATGCCTTCCAGTCTTGCCAGAAATGTGTCACCGGCCCAAGCCTTCTTCAAAATGTAATTATACCTTGTGCGTAATTCTCTGTCTTCAGCTATCTGTACAAATATAACAACCAATGACTTTTAACTATGTATGTAGCAACATTTAAAATGTCCCACTAGATCTTCCCCAAGTTGACTGAGTTTAGGGAATTAAAAAACAATAGCAAATCCTAATCAAAACCATACTTGATGAGAAAAATAATTACACAGTTTAATATATAAAAACTAACTACCGTATTATGGACTCTGGAAATTTTATGTCTTCAACAAAAACCCAGCTTTCCTATTTTCTAAAACAATATTTTCAATATATAAGTGATCAGGAAAACCTGAAAAAAACCTATATCTTTTCAAGGCCCTGGTTGAGAAATAGCTTTCATTACGTTGGAATAATTATTTTATTAGAACTGAAATCACAAGCACATACCAGAAAATTGGAATGACGAGATCCTTTTGGAAAAGGTAAAAAATAAATTAACACTTTGTATTACACAATTTGAGAATCATAATATGGTTAACTTCGTTGATCCGGGTAACAAGAGGCAGGAAAAGAAATTGAAGGATTATTGCGTATATTCTTTCAATGTAAATTTAAGCTTGGCCTTATCACAGTACAATACAAAAATGCACCAATAATTTATACACCTTCCCACTTTAAAAATAAATTAACAAGAAATCCACCTTAACATTCTTCATAAATTCACGACTCTAATATAAATCGATGAAAAAACCCTATCCTAGATCTATTGAGTGAGGTCAAAAATTAGATATCTCTATTGTGTTTGACTGTAATTCTACAAGAGTTTCACTCATGACCACAACTCAATCAATTGAGTCCGCTGAACGCTTTCAGGAAACTAAAACCATGAAGCTAAAAATGAACCCAAGAGTAACAAGAGTTAGCTCACATGCGTATCAATAAAAAAATGCAACCCTTAGATGGGGAAAAATGAATTTGCGAAAATACTTCCATCGCAATAGTTAAAAGAAATGTTAAGCTTTTGAATGCTCCAGCTCCATAAAGCCACATCATTTGATACCAAAATCAACATTGGTTTCCTTCAACAAAGCTCAAGATTAGAAAAATGTC
>VDFB02111034.1:0-24961 GCA_007258455.2 Sequoia sempervirens
AGAATGCACAAGAGAAAAGTTAATAAGTGAATCACTTGAATAAAATTGATTTGTTTATGCTCTTTTGGAGAGCAATTCCAGTTAATAAGAAACTAAATAAAGTTTTAAGATTTGATTCTTCCAAATGTGACATATTTTATAAACCTTGTTGCTCCCTATAAGACTACTTATATAGTCTGGTTTATGTATAAATATCGGTTTAGGTATATTAGTATACTCATGTGAGAACCGTATTATATTCAGCTAGTTTGAAAGTTGTATTCTATCTTAAATATATGCATAGCTATCTAAATCACCTTATAGGTTGAGTTAAGATATTGAATTAAAATATTTAGTGAATTTTGAGCATAATATCAATAAGGTTATATGGGTGTTTACTTATGTGCGTTTAATATATATATACATACATATGACTGAATTATCACATGGAGCTTAATAGGTGGAAAAGTAAAATACTATATGAATACACAAGTAGCTATGATAGTATTAAATTTGTATAAGAAAATGATTATACTAGAGGGTAAATTTGGAAATATTAAGTGAGAATAAATAAAATAATAAGAAGAAATATATTATGATGATAGATGTAGCACTTAAACTAAAAAGTTAGAATTCTGAAATTTACTTTCTATCAAATGCATATGAGAATGTATTTGTATTTAGACTCCATCTTTAGAATATACAAGTCAAAATAATGTATTAAAAGAATCAAACTATATTTAAAATACACTTATTATTCAACATTCAACATAAAACATATATAGGAGAACAAAATAAATGTCTAGAAAAAATAAAATAAAATGGATATTCTCTTCCTTACTTTAAATTCCTTTTAAATTAAATATATAAATATATGGTTATTATTTTAAATTACATCTTATGGTAAATATATGGTTATTATTTTAATTAAGCATGTAAATAGCTTTATTTAAAGAAAGAAAAGAGAAATATAAAATTGTGCTTCTAAAAGATTTACACCTGTCTTTGCTGGTACCCTCCACCATGCTTCAAGAAATTCTTTCATGTCTTCCACGTGCTTGGTTTGGGGTTTCCACTTTTTGGCATGCCCTTTAAGTGGAACGTGGGAAAAGACAGTTGCATGTTGTGCTGGGGAGAAGGATTTCAGAAAAGAGAAGGAGAGAAGGAATGTGCAGAGACCTGAGGTAAGTACCTGCTGATTCATTTACTTGATAGTTTTTAAAGCTTGGTCAACAAGATCCATCATGTGTATTCGCTGCTATCGTTGTAGTCCACCAAATCACATTTCTTTGAGGCATGCTGTCAAACAGTCACTTGCCTTACCCATGTTCTAGCAGGAAGGTCAACCATGTACACCAAATGATCAACTATATATGTAATGCAATAAGGATTATTCATGTGTGAAGTTTGTGCAACCCTCATCCGCTATACCTACATACCTGTGTGCACCAAGAAAACAAGCAAAGCTTACAATATTAGGACATAATCCTCAGATGTTTTTTTTATAGATCTTGTGCCTCGTCCTTGCTTCTCGCTTGCACGTTGGTTATTCCATGAATAAAATATGTCTGAGTGATTTTATCACTTAAACTCTTTCCTCTCCATTCTGCTTTATAAATGTTTGTAAAATAAAAGAAAAGAGCACTCAACTTATCATTCAAAATGGCGATGTCACTGTTAAATTTTAGCTGCCTCCTTTCCTTATCATGGGTTTCTCAAAGAGATTCTTAGGCATATTCCTATTTAATTTCTTTCTTGCAGTCTGTACTGCAGGAATAAACTAACTTATGTTGTTTTATAATGGTTGATATTCTACTCATGTTGATTGAGTTGGGTTCGATAGATATATGAAAACAACTTTCATGCCTTGCATTTGAGTCCACATTTCTGTGAGGTTTCTATCAAACAGTTACGTGCCTAGTCTGTGTTCCACATTTTGCATACAAATCTGTCTTGACACAGTATTATGCTGCAAGCTTATTTTTCAGTTTGTTTCTTTTAAGAACATTGCCTCTATTTTTAATGATGGAAACCCCCAGCCTTCAATCTGGTATGATTCATCGGGCACCACAGGTTTAACTGGCTTCTTTAATTTAAAATTTTTGAGAGCTGCCTTGCAAAATCCATTTGGGCACATTCTGCAACCCGTCATATCTGCAGCAACACTTGTAAATAGAATGCTGTAGAGGGATAAATAATCTCTCTGATTTCATTGTCAACCGGTTATAGCCATCGCACTTGAGCATATTAGAAAATTTGAAAGGTTTAAATAACCTTCCTGATTCCTTTCACTGCCTGTCTCAGCCGCAGCACTTGAACAAAATAGGAAGTTTAAAAGTTTAAATGACCTCCTTGATTCTGTTGACAATCTATCGCAAATGCAACACTCAAACATAGAAGGGTGTAAAAGTTTAAATAGCACCCCTGATTCTCTGCGCACATCCTGCAATCCTCGCAATTCCCATGAGCTCACATTTCCTTGAGGCACTCTGTCAAAAAAAGTTCACGTGCCTTACTGTGCCTCCACAGTTTTTGCATACATTTCTACCAGAGCTGTCCCAAACGTAACATTTGACAGAAATCCACCTTCTGTTATCTTCGATGGATGTACATACCCTGCTCCAAAGCTCTCATATTATTTCAGGCAGCAGAGGAGGCGCTGGATAACGTTTGTGGAATCTGGATTTATGCCTACCAATTTCATTTCCTTGAGTGGTGCTAAAGCCCTCTGAACAACCCAAATTGTGCAATCTGTAATTATTGCGGTGCATGAGAAAACATTTATTTGAGGAATTTTGTCAAGCAGTTCGCGTGCATAGTGTATTCCATAATTTGTATGCATACCTACCAACGCAATTGCAACTACATCAGCTGTGAAAATTTCTACAACCGTTAATTACGGCATGCATTTAATTTTTCTATCTCATAAGACTTTGTGATAATATTAAAATGGTTGTCATGGTATTCATAACATTAGAAACTTTCAATAGTCATAACAATATAAAACATAAAACATGGAAAGTAAAAATAAACACAAAGGGTGGATAAGTAATAAAGTAGAGCTTCTCACGAGAGAGAAGATCACTTTACTTTAAAACAAGAATATATATTAAAAGATAAAAAATTCCTCAAGGTTTTAAAGAATAATTTTGGTATGATATAATAAATTGATTTATGATTTCCATGTAACTAGTTTTAGTTAATTTTAATTCTTTTAAATTATATAAATATATTTATATAAGAATAAAGTAAATAAAATAGATTTTTTTTAGAAGTATATTAGAATAAGGGGAAATAAATAAATAAAAATAATAGCATCAATAACTATTTGTATAAATCAATGTTAGTATCATTGTGGTTAGATTTAATCATGAATGTTTAAATTTAATTCTTGTAGATTAATCTTAAAATTAATAATAATATTGATATATTGTTTTTAATCTTGTATGAATATTAATGTAATACCTCTAGGAAACATTAATAATAGATAAGTAGGAGGTATTTTTGTTATATATAGCAATATCTCAACATTAATAATAATCAATCAAGATTGCATAATAATGTATTCCACAACTATAATAGCATCAATGCCAATAAAGATGTGTAACGATTAAATACTAACGTTAATAATAACACAACGGTGAGGTGTAAATAAGTGTTGTGAATGTTGGACAAGTGCTCTTAAAATTAGATTTAATTACAAGTGCTTTTAAAATTTAGATTAATTATTGATATAGTTAATAATGTATTATTAAAATAGGTTACTTGATTTATTGATTTAAGGTGAATAGTACGTGAATTGGTTTTAGGATGGTGAAGGTATTTTGTTAAGAAAGGAGATATAATGTTATCAATAGAGAATTGTACATAGAAGTTGTATGCTAGGATAAGCATCTTTTGACTTTAGATTTTAAGGTTTGACTTGTTTTCATGTTGGGAAATTTGAGTGGTTTCAATTGTTAGATTTATTCGTATCAGTACATGAGTTGTGAAGGTTTTTCCATAGTTATGGTGCATTGGTGGATAAATAAGGAATTTTAGTAAATATGAAAATAATGTCACTATTGGATGTATTGCTTGTTGATGCTTATTGGTTTTGTTTAAGTTGTTTATTAGTCATAATATTAGCTTGCTAGGGCATTGTGTGTGGAGAAAATTGAGGTATCCCTTGAATGTCCTATCGGCTAATTTACTTGTGGTTGATTATGTATTGAATTGATTATGTAAGGGTTGCTTGAACTAAAAACCTTGTTGTTGATTGGGTATTATTTCAATGTTTGGAACTCTATGTTTGATTTTAGTTATTATGGTGGATCTTGATTTATATTTGATTCTGATTATTGTCTTGTATGGAAGGAGCCCGTTTGTGCCCAAAAAGGTTATTGTGAAGAATTTGATCTTTGTGATTAATTATGTAACGAGTTGATTTTGTTAGCTTTGAGTGAGTTTGAAGAACTCATCATGTTGTTGCCACACTTATTCTTCTCTTGTCGTTTTGCGATTGTGGAATTTTATATAGTCATTTTTGTGGGTTCCTCGAAATAAGTTTTCCTTTTGTGTTAATTCTGATCAAGGAGAGTTTGTTGCATTGTTTTTCTTGTGGTCATATTTGAGATGGTTGGGAACCTGACATAATTGAATTACCTTCAATTGAAGATTGTGGATTTATAATGTTTTTGGCTTCCAGAGGCAATGGAGGAACTTGACTTATGTTGATTTTTCCACAGTTGTTCCATTGTGATTTATTGCTCTTATTTTAGATTTTGAGCTCATGAGTAGTACTTTGTACTATGGTGTTGACTTTTGATGTGGTGGGTGGTACCTCCTTTGTTCTTGTTTCAGTGATACAGAATGGGTTTGCGAGATGGTTAATGCCTCACATGTTTTGTGTTATATTCACCTTGATTTCTATGTGAGATAAGGTACACCCCTTGCATGTTTTGGTTTGGGTACCCATAGGGAGAGTGGTTCTTCATGGGGGCCGGTGCACAGAGGGGCTGTTAGGGTAACCCATGGAAGAGTTTCCTTAAAAAGTGATAATTTAATTAATGAACTGGTGGGTTTTGGGTAAATAAACATTAAACAAGATTAATTATGTTCCTCACCCATACCGTTAGTGCTATCATAGGGTAAGGATGGGATGAGAAGACCTGGTTGGTAAGATCACTGCCTTGTCCTCACAAAAGGTAAGTGGTTTCGCATGAGTCACCCTATGGAGTGGTGCCTTGAGGTAGGCTGCCTAGATAACCATAGATGGAGGCGGTACCTTGTGATAGGTTGCCTGGATAATCCATGTAAGGCCATGCGATGAAACTCTCCTACAGTACCCGTTTATGTTCCCTTGTTTGGTTGCCTTTGGGAGTGTTGATTGAATTGTTGATGATGTTGAGGCAATTGGTTCTTGGTGATTGTTTTTGAAGCCTCCAAGTTCTATCTTTAATGTTGCACACATGCCTTGTGGAAATTTAATTGATGTTAATGAAAGGTGCCTTGTTATTTATTGTTGGTTGATATTGTGATTTCATTTGAAGGATTTGGATCCTATTGTTGTTGGCACCTCTTATGGTTATTTAGTGTTGAACTATAATCTTGACATTTGGTTATGTTGAATTTTTCATTATTTTGTTTTGGCTAAGTGATGGAAATGTTGTGATTTGTTATCTTCAGTTGATGATATCCTTGTTGTGGAGTTTGGTTTTCTATTGGTTCATTGATTGTTTTGGATTGCAGTATGGGGATCTTTCTTGTCAACTCCTAGCACAGGGGGTGGACTTTCGGGTCCATGTGGTCGGGTGGAACGTGCTATACACCCCATTGGTTCCCCAGCCAAGGACCGAACTATGCAGATATGTGCCTCTTGTGGTGACTCCAAGATTGTACCCGATTCAGAGCCGATCTTGTTACTTTGTATTAAGCTCTTCAATTGTATTAATCTATCTTATTGTATTGTTCCTGTATATGTTGAGGAACACATATGTATCACTATATCTCTTATATGATGTAACTTTTATTATCATTGTAATGCTTGTAACCCTTGACCTTAATTTATGATCTCTGATGGATGTTGTCATTCATGAAATGTATATAAATACTTGGTAGTTTTATGTGTTAACATTTCATAGTATGTAAATTATAAATGGTGTTGTATCTATGGAAATATACTCCACAATTGGCATATTGAACTATTAATAAAATGTTATATGTATCTTTTTCATCTCTCTTGATCAGGGATGGTTGGATGTTATCTTTATGTAATCTTGATTTGTTTGTTAACGTTATGGTTTTAGTTTTAGGTTTTCATGATGCCATCTTGTGTACCCTAGAGGATGTAATGGTCATTGTAATTTTATAATTTCTTATATGTAATAAATGTTCATGTTCATCTTATGTTATGTTTCACTTTCAAAAAAAAAAAATATTGTGCTTTTATTGCGAGTTCTTCTTGTCCTTTGAGGTTCACGTGGCGGGGCATTACATCATCAATAACCAGCATAAAATACCTTTCTCCATGAATAATTTTGACTATTGAAGGACCACAAAGGTCAGTATGTAGTAGTTCCAACAAATTATTTGAATGAAAATGTTTGCTCGAGAGGAGACTCTAGTCTATTTACAAAAAAAATATTGTGCTTTTATTGCGAGTTCTTCTTGTCCTTTGGGGTTCACGTGGCGGGGCATTACATCATCAATAACCAGCATAAAATACCTTTCTCCATGAATACTTCTGACTCTTGAAGGACCACAAAGGTCAGTATGTAGTAGTTCCAACAAATTATTTGAATGAAAATGTTTGCTCCAGAAGGAGACTCTAGTCTATTTACCCATTTGACATTCTTTGCAGATTATATTAGCAGGCTTCACTAATCTAGGTAGATCTCTTACTACTTGGGCATAACTTATCTTGATAGTGTTGTCAAAATTTACATGACACAATCTCCTATGCCACAACCAACTTTCATCTATCTGTGCAATCAAACAACTTCCACTAGCAGTATTCAAATGAAAAATGTTACCTTGTGTTTGTTTGCCTGTTGCAATCAAGTTTCTGGAACTCCCATGAATCTTGCATCTTCTGTCTTTGAATTGTAGATCATATCCCTTATGAACCATCTATCCAACACTCAACATATTATGCTTCAAACCTTCAACATAGAGGAAATCATCAGTGTTGTCCTTACCACCAAGGGAAATGGATCCTCTACCATGAATCACACCAACATTGTTATCTCTGAATATTACAACTCCACCATCATACTATTCCAAACTCACAAATTTGTTTTTGTCACCAGTCATGTGATGTGAGCATCCACTGTCAATGACCCACTCATCTTTTTCTTCAACTTGAGCTACAAGATATTTTTCATCTGTAGTAGATTCTTCATCAGTCACTGCTTAGAATTCAACAAAGTAGCATCTCTTCGGGAATCTAGACTTCTTAGGTTTAGATCTAGGAACTGTTTCAGGACATCTTGATGCAAAATGACCTATTTTACTACATGAAAAGTACTTAATAGGTAATACATCTTCATGCTTACTTTTTCCTATGCCTTCTTGCTTTGCAATTAGCACTTCCAGTTCTTCATCATACTTGGATACCTTCTTGGAACTCTCTCCCAGACTACATCTTTGCCTATTGTTTCTGAGCACTATAGCCTTAAATGCAGATTCAATCTTTGGTGTGGATTCACCAAAATTACTTTTCTTAAAGGCAACAAGTTTCCCAATAAGCGTACATTGTCAAAAATAAGTAACCCAAAAGGGAGTCCAAATGGTAAGGATATGGCCCATCAATGTCTCCAAAATGAGGATTACACTACAACAACACTAAGAAAACTAATTTCTAGAAAAAAAAAAGCCAAAAATGGGAACCACTTGCACGACTGCAAAGAGCTTGAAATTCTACCATGTTTAAAAAAAAATCACTGAAAAAACCATTGTATGGTCAAGATATCACCTCTAGAAGATGGAGTGTAAAACTGAAAAGCCGAACAAAGAGAGGTAGGGTTGGAAAAAAAGGAACCTCTACCAAATTTGGCAAAAAAACCTCAAAATATGGATATCCAAGAAAAATTGAACCCCTACTTATAAAAAAACACCTCTAGACATAGATTTTTTTTAAAATATATTAATTTTTTTATAAGAAAAAAATATATTTAAACAAAAATTGATTGTCTTAAAAAATATATTAATAATTTTATGAAAAAGGTGATGGTGGGGCTGAGACCACCCATGTTAGCCTTGGGTGAGGCCCAAGGGGCCACCACCCTACTAGTGACAGGGGGTGGTACCCCCACAGTAACCCCCATGGTAGGGAGGGGCCTGAGGGGCTTGCCACCTATGCCAGGATAGGGTTGTGTAAGGGGTAGGTACCCCTATGAGTACCCCACTCTTAAATATATATTTTAAATATATTTCTAAAACAAAGAAACCTATGTTACCCTTTAATAAGGATTTTTTAATTTTTTTTTTTTTAAAAATTTTGTAGGAAAAAGTTAATATGGTTTTTGAAACATACTTAGATCTACATGTTGGGAGGTTGTATGGTTGATTTTGTAATTTTTTTTGCGCCAAATGCTCTTGGCATTGATTTCAATGGTTTTTGTAGGAAACTTTAAGGTTTTGGGACCTTCTGAGCATGATGACAAATGTCCATTTTGGCTCGAAATGCTCTAAAATTGTAGCTAATCTCAAGATCTAGAAAAATGCAACTACTCCAAACAATTGTAGATCTAACTTATAGAGTCCAAATCAAGCCAAATAAAAGGAAAAATGAATTTTTTGATAGCTCTAAATCCAATGGAATACTTTGTTTTGGTCTAGGATGCACCAAATGATAGCTCAAGACAAAAAAAATCTCAAAAGAAGGAGAGGAGACTACAAATCTAGAGCTTTGATACCATGTTGAAGGTAGAATGAAACAAGACATAGGATCAAATATTGAACAAAGACACCTTCCACACAAGAGATCTATAGACAATAATATGCAATATCCTCAACACAAGAAAACTCTAAAGAATGAACCTCAAAAGTCTTCAAGGAGATCAAGAGTTCTCGAAAGGTTATGACATGGGACATAAAATGCAAGTTCCTAAGTTTATCTTAAGTGCATGAAATGAATTAGACTAATAATAAATTAAAGATTAATTAATTATTAGCTAATGAATCATTACTCAAACAAGGATAATCTTCACTATAGTAAGGAAATCAACCGATGCTAGAAATAGTGGGGAATTTCAACAATATTGGAAAATTGTTCTTGTAAGACCAAAAGCTCCTATTGAAGGATAACTTTCTCATTTTTTAGAATTTTTCTCTTGCTCCAAAAGGAAACTTGGGCTATTTTTGAGTGTTCTACCCATCTACAATGGAATATTAAACATTCAAGATATCAAAAACCTAAGACTTAGAGGATTCAAGAGATTTTTCCATTTCTGCCATAAAAAAATAAAAGCAAAAGAAAAAAGGAAAAGAGGAGGGGTCCTCATTTTGTTGAATAAAAATGGGGTGTTTTCTACTTGACTACACAACACTTACCTAAATCCATCAAATTATTTTCTATTAATAGTTCTTTTATGAGGTGAATGGTAGAATATTGATAATTCTATGCATATTTTGTCAATTAACCTATCAACTATACTTATGTATTGAATAATATTAGGGTTGCATACATCCTTCCTTAGGTTAGAATTTTTCCAAAAATTACATATAAAGGCTAGAATATCCCCTCTTGCTTGTAATTGTAATTTATTTGTTTTTAAGTTAAGATTTAGTATCAATATGTAATTGTGGAAAGTTTTAAATTTTAATATTATGGTAAAATTAGATCCTTGTAGACCATCTTCTTATAGAAATATTCTATGATGGATTTGTTCTAAGAAAATTAGTCCATATTGATTTATTAAATATAGTATAAACATATTATAATAGGTTAATCTTATGCTAAATATTTGATTGAATAAAGGGAAATATCATAATTAGAATTAGTATTTATTCAAATCTTTTCCATCTGTTAGGTAATTTCGTTGATAAAAAAATTACTTTAAATAATTAATGATCATTATGATCGTTGAATTATAATATATGACCATAATGTTTTATTACTAAATTAAGTTCAATTGTAACTCATCATGCATCTAGAAGTAATTATTGAGAGCCAGGCATATTAGTTAACCCCTCATGTAATTCAACATATTAGTATGTATTCATTTGATTGATATAGAATTTTGGATAATCTTTTAAAGATATTATGGACTCTTGAATGTATTACTGATTTTGTAGACATTTAATTATGACCATATAGTTGTTAGAAGAGAACAATCCTAAGAATGAGAATAGGCCTATAATATAAATTTAGAAACACACAACCTTCGAAGCTAGGGCAACTATCATAAATGATAAAAAATGGATGATTAAAGGATATTTGTCTCAATTTATTTTGAAAAATGGATTATTTCCTTTTAATGTATATTTTAGTCAAGGGTTAAGAGTTGATTGAACATTTTATTTCTTATCTTGGAAAGGCCATACATTTAAGTAAATAGAACTAAGTGTAGACCTATTAGTGGAATGTTAGGATATCACTCACCTATTTGGACAACCATGGTTGAAAGTTTAATTTGATGTAACTATGGTGGGCCTGATTCTTGATATGTAGGAAAAGCCATTTCATATGATACTTCAAAGACTAGGTCTAGCTCTTAGGATATAATTGTTGTTTGCATAATGCATGTAATTAATATTAATTGGCAAAGCTTTTATGAAAAGATTTAATTCAATTTTTTAGTTTTGTAGATTCAAGTCATTATGTAAATAAGGTAATATAATTAGATCTTTGGAATAAATTTAGCTATACCACTAGTAAGATTTTAAAGTCTATAAAGTAGTGAGCAATTCTCCTTACCTAGCACTCATAATTTAGTATTCATAATTAAAAATATAGTAAACAACAAATTTAATACTCAAAACAATCTAATGAGTTGATTTACATGCTTTCCCTAGGCTTTAGGATAAATTCTAAGGTGGGACTTAAGCCATTTTATATTACATCTCTTGAAAGATGGGAAACTCGATGCATTTTATTAGGGAACTATGGTATTTTAGTGAAGAATCATGAATCATTTGGTCTCTATGAGTCAATCCTTTGGCTAGAGAATTTTACTTATCTTATTAGACTGATTGTTTATCTGTTAAAGGAAGGATGCCTATCTATAGAACAAAAGAACCATTATGATTAACTTTATTTGAATATCTAGTATAACTAAGTTTAGAAACAAAAAAAAAGTGACTAATTGGTTAAGTTGCATGTTTTTGTTTAGTAGTGTAGGAAGGGCTTTTTCACCTTTATTATATATTACTCAACTATGTATCACTACCTCTTACTCATACATTTGTGATAGATACTTCAACTATACTTAACTAATATGATGACTAACAAAAGATATGCACACCAATTATTTATTTCTACATAATACACTATGATGCTATATCCCTAAGTACTTGCAACCTATCAAGTATCATAAAACTCTATATTTCCAAAATGAAATTATGAACACTCAACAAATAACAAATGATAAAGAAAATGAAGTTAAGAAAAGCATTAGCTGGCCAAGAAATGGAACCTTACTTTGGAGACACCTATTCAACACCAAAAAACCATATTTGTATGACTTGTGCAATTATTTTGAAGATCTTAGCTATCACTAGACTTGCCATATCAACCTATACATTTTTGTGCATTTATAGATTGAAGTTAATGAAAATTAATTCTAAAAACCAAGAATACAAATCTAAAATCAATGATTAAAAAAATTAAAATGTGTAATACCATGAAACAAATGTATACAATAACATACCACTTCTAAATATTATATTTTAAACCCTCAAGTCAAAATAGATCTCCTCACAATAGATCCCTAGTTTATTGGTGAGGTTGAATTTTTGCCAATGGGTCCCTGGGTTTTTGGTGAAGTTGAACTTTTGTCAATGTGCCCTTGGTTTGTTGGTGAAGTTGAATAGTTTTGAATGAGCCCACCAGAGATAAATTCTATTTTTTATTTTTTTAATACCTGGGATGAATTCTTATGAGTGCAAAATGTCAATGGACAACTTCGAATTATGTGGAAATAATTGTAGAAAAATAGATATTAATGTACCAGAATGGATGTACTTGTGTGTTGTGGGGAAACGGAGGGCCCCAACATTATATCATTCATAAATATAATGTGAAAGAAAATCGGTGACCTCTATCCAACTAGGAGAATGCATGTTTGATTGTATTTATTAATTAATTAAAAATAAAAAATGGACAAAATACAGTCAAACAGCTACATAGACAAAACCAAAGAAAGCCTGCCAAGCATATCGTATTTTCTCTCCCACAAATTCACCGATATTGTCAGGGACATCGACAAAACTGTTCTCTTCTGCTCATGAAAGCGCACAAGGATTGCAATTGAAAGTAAGTTATAATTCGAGATATAAATGCATGGAAAGATGTTAGGATTTCATTTGTTAAACTGATACAGTAATATACCGTCACATCAAAGCGTTAGATCTCCACGTCGAGTACAAGATAAGTTCAGTAGCTTTCCTGATGCAATAGCCAATCTCGCATTTTATATACTCTATCGTTGTAATAGAACTCAAACTCACAAATATCTAGTTCTGATCTGTGAATTCGAGTGTGGAAAAAAATGGGAAAGATACAGAAATATCGTGGTGTGAGACGACGCAACTGGGGCTCTTGGGTTTCTGAGATTCGTTATCCAATCCTGTACGTTCTTTATTACTTGTGTTTATTTTCATTCTGGTTTTTATATAATCTATATCAATCTACTCTCTATTAAGTTCATCAAGTTCATCTACAAGAGGCTGGTTATGTATAATCTGTATCAATTTGTTGGTGGTTATGTACAAGAGGGACATCAACAAAACTGTTCTCTTCTGCTCATGAAAGCGCACAAGGATTGCAATTGAAAGTAAGTTATAATTCGAGATATAAATGCATGGAAAGATGTTAGGATTTCATTTGTTAAACTGATACAGTAATATACCGTCACATCAAAGCGTTAGATCTCCACGTCGAGTACAAGATAAGCTCAGTAGCTTTCCTGATGCAATAGCCTATCTCTCATATTATATACTCTATCATTGTAATAAGTTACGAAGTCTTGTACAAGTTCATGAAAGAGTTTCGACATAATAGAACTCAAATTCACAAATATCTAGTTCTGATCTGTGAATTCGAGTGTGGAGAAAAATGGGAAAGATACAGAAATATCGTGGTGTGAGACGACGCAACTGGGGCTCTTGGGTTTCTGAGATTCGTCATCCAATCCTGTACGTTCTTTATTACTTTTGTTTATTTTCATTCTTCTGGTTTTTATATAATCTATATCAATCTACTCTCTATTAAGTTCATCTACAAGAGGGTTGTTATGTATAATCTGTATCAATTTGTTGGTTTAAACAACATATTCTAAATTTACTCTAAGTTTTGACTTGTTTAGATGATTCATATGAAATCATGTGCGAATGTTATTGTAGAAAGAAGAGAGTGTGGCTTGGAACATACGAAACAGCCGAGGAAGCAGCTCGTGCATATGATGAGGCTGCTGTAATTGTGCGTGGTCATGGTAGCCATGTAAATATTCCCCATAATGTCAATGCTGATAATAACTCAGAGCAGAGAAGAGTCCTGTCCACAGCAATGATTTCTAAGCTCCACCATCTCAATATGACCTCCATGAATAAGGTGTTGCTGCAATATGCTGCTAAGGAGGGCTCCCTACTCTCTTCCCCTCCCTACCTCTGCTTAAAGTTAGACAATGAGAAATCGAATCAATTGGGACTCTGGCAAAACAAAGTGGGTGGTGGAGGAGGAGATGAATCGAACTGGGTGATGAAAATCGAAATTCCTGCAATAAAAGGGGATGATGAGATGGATGAGGACATAGCTTTAGAGATGATAGAAGAGCTTCTTCAACGCTGAAACACTTTTAAGGCTACAATTTAACACATCATAGAATGCGTATCTTGCTTGTAAATGCTTCAGTCATTGTCATATGCATATGGTAAGAGGAATATATGATATACAAAAATGGTATCCATTATTGAACGAAAACAAATAGGAATATTTAGTAGCCCGGAATATTTTGTACATAGTGATGTAATTATTTCAAATCGTGGCTATGGTTTCCAAGAAGAAAGTGGAGAAAATAGTGCTAGCATGGTGTCTAGAATATTCTTTTAGATAACTTTGCTAGTTGTTAAATTGTTAGGATAATGATTGGTTAGTTGGGCAATATTGTATGGAGCTGCATGTCTATTTTCTAGTTGGCAGTTGCTCATCTCTTGCTTTATATATTGTACTCATTTCTAAACTATTATTAATCAAGGAAAATGAAGTGTGTCAATTTGTGAGCTTTCGAGTGTTCCTTGGTATCGGGTCTGTTGTTGCTTTATCATGATTTTGACCTGATTTGTTCAATGACTTTAATATGGTTTCTATCAAACATAATTATCTTTCCTTTTCTTTTTGGATTAAGGATTCTAGTGTTGCTCCACAAGTGTGCTTCCAGTGCTTCTTTGCAATAAGTTATCTCAATATGGGGGTGGCTATATGGTCTCTCTTATCATCTTTTGTGTGGATGGAGATTGATTGGATTTGTGATGGATTCCATTATTGTATCTTTTTGGAGAGGAGTTTTGTCCTATTGGGTTTTCTCTTTTTTTTCCCCATTTTTTCATTGCATATGTTCATGGGTACCTAACATGGTCTTGTAGTCTGGACCCATTCATGCATTTATCCTTGCATTATTTCAATTTGCATATATCTTTATTCACCTAGCTACACTCAAGGGGAGGAGTTGGTGTATCTAGATAAGTCTACTAGTTGTTAAATTGTTAGGATAATGATTGCTTAGTTGTGCAATCTTGCATGGAGTTGCATACATATTTTCTAGTTGGCAGTTGCCAGTTGCCATTTTAGATGGTTCATTTCTTGCTTTATATATTGTACACATTCCTAAGCTATTATTAATAAAAGAAAATGAAGAATGCAATTATTTACAATTTATCTTTCATCTCAATTTGTGCAATTGTGTAATTTGCAAATCAACTAGAATTCATGAAATTCTCACATATAGTGGCTTTAGGGACCATCTTTAGTTAAAAAATATCAAGCTTCACCAATACTTTGAATCGGTTCTTTGAACCGATTTACAATGGTTGACATGATGTAATTTTTATTTATTTATTTATTTATTTTGGGAGGGGAGCCAAGCCTAACTCTTTTTTTCATAACTTAGGGAAAATAGGATTGGAACTCTCCAAATATAATGTGATAGAGGAGATTCTATGTTTAGATGATTTTTTATTTATTTTAGATAAATAGTTGTTGATGGTGTTTTATGCACAACAACTTAGACAGAATATGAAAATTCTATCTCTCTTGAAAGGTAAATCTCTATTAGCAAGCCTCAAGAGATAACCCCAAGGTCTCTAATGCCAGGTCTTGAAAATGCATAAACAAACTCAGTGATAAATGTGAAAATATTGGTAATCACAAAGGGCCTTACAAATGAACAATGCTGAAAGTGTACTTTCATCGGATGCAACAATATGGTGATGCTTTCAATCCTAAAACTAACCTAGATTCAAAATAAACAACAAAAGAGATAAGGGTTTAGAAACATTTCTAAGACTAAAACCTAAGATCAGTCACAACAATGATGAATGTTGCAAATGGACATATCCCCAATGAAACCAATCTCTGTTTGATCAAGGACAAGCCAATAGCTTGCACAATCTTCTAAGGAAACTAAAGATTTTCAGACTTTGAACATTCATCCACATACCCAATAACTTGCGCAATGTAAACAAGCATCCACAGTTGAACTTAGCACAAAATAAGGCCCAGACTAACTTTACACAATAAATTACAATAAAAAAATTGCTAAGAGTATGGACTAGAGATCGATCAACATCATTAACATTTTGCCATCATTGTAAAAGAACTAAAATATAACATCTAACATTGAGAATTGAGAACAAGAAACCATAAACTGACAAAAATAAATACAAAGTTTGTCAAATCAACAGCTCAGTTGCATTACTTCTTTAGTATTACATAGCAATTTCAAGTCTCTCCTCTCCTACTGCTACTGACTTCTCCTAACTTGGCCAATGCTGGCTTTTTACAGCCTCAAACCAGCTATTCTAACCTAGTCTCACCCCCCTTACAAATGAGAAGACACTGGCGTTTTATAGAAAATTACATTTTGAATCAATGGCCACGATTTAATTCATCCCATCACTGCAATTGCACTTCTAGAAGCATCAAGTTGTTACATTTAATTTGGGAGCTTATGGTACATCATCATCCAATTGCATAAAAGTAATTACATCATGGAACAATGAGAAAACAATATTACGCCAGCTTGTCATTAATGAAAATTCTGATTGGATGATGAAATCAGCTTCACATGTCTTCCAGAAACTTCTTCTAGCTGTAGAAAATTTGGGCACAGATTCTTATGCAGGCCCCACTTTTAAAATTTGAATTGAACTCTTCCATATTTCCCTTTTGGAAAATTTCAGGTTTTTGAGGGGTTTTGGAATTCTCCAAAAATGGAAATTTCAGGATTTTCCATCAAGTACGGAAATTCGAATTCCCTATAGGGTCAAAAATCCCCTAAACCTCATAACTTTTTTTCTAGAAGGAATTTTCAAAAATTCAAAAAGCAACCCTGCCTAATTTTTCATCCTCTATCCATGGGTGCAAAAAAGAAAAAATATTGGAATTTTCCATCAGGGACAAAAATTCCCGAATTCCTTGTAGGGTCAAAATCTCCTAAACTCCATAACTTTTTTTCTAAAAGGAATTTTCAATGAGTTCAAAAAGCAACCCAGCCTAATTTTTCGTCCTCTATCCATGGGTGCAAAAAATATTTACATATAACATTGAAAATTCACTTCAAAATCACCATTTTCAAATTCCAACACTTGCGAATTTCTCCTAGAGCCTCAAAATATTGTCCTCATCAAACCCAGTCTAAACTTAATCCCAAAATAACCTCCCAAGAAGAGCAAAACCAAAATTTGACCAAGCCAAGATGCAGAGATGTAAAAGAAAAAAGAGGGTCCCCGCCTCTAGTGGGGCATGTGTGCGAAAATTGCACAACAATAGTTAAGACAAAAAATTATATATGAACTATTGATTTTTGGGTTCATATGTACTTCTCTAGCTCTTCTAGGGTTTTCACCTAAAAGGAGAGAGGTAGAACCAAAAATGCTAAGGGTTCATTCAAATTATATTATGTATGATGTTGTCTAAGCTAAATACAAATAAGTGATTTAAATGAATGATTATGAACACAAAACTAAGATTTAAGCTATGTTTCAAAACACGTTGTGATATGCAAACAATGAACTAAATGATGAAATAATGCAGAACAAAAAAAAAAAGATGAAACAAAGTGCACCTAGGAAAGATTTGATGATTCTGGAATGTTGTGAATGCTGTCTGGAATTACTAAAATTTCACAGTGGGACTCATTTTCCTAGGGTGGCGAATTAGTCCTACTACTGGTGAAAAAGTGTCAGAAATGGGTTTTTGACTATCGAGATCAAGAATCTGACAAAATTCAGATTTTCAGTATTAAGGTGGGACTCATTCACCACTGGTGGTGAATTAGTCCTCTCCCAAAATTCTAAGAAATCAGGAGACAACTCTGCAACACCAGATCTGGAAATCTCTGATTGTTGGGTTGTCAAAGTCAATTATGCAGGAAACAGACAAAAAACCTTCTCCAAGCTAGAAAGATGATTGATTTGAATTGAAGCACCTAGTTGACTTGTTGACCAATCTTCAACACCAAAAATCCTTTTAAATCTACACACAAAATTCTACAAACACACATGCAAGAGAGGGAAAATAGCTGAGGGTTAGCAAATAGGGGTTTGCCTTGGTCAAACCCCACTTTTGGTAATCAAACCCTTAATGAAATAATGAAATGAAAGAGAATGATAAACTAACAACATACAATTGCTATCAACTTACCAAACCCTTGATGATGAAAATCTGAAGTAATGTCAATGGATGCTCCAAAGTGCTTGAATAATGCTTGATAAGATGTTGTAAGATGCTTGAATGCTTGAGATGATGTATGAGTGAATGCTTGAATGAATGGGATTGTAGGAGATGTAAAATGAGGAGAAAATCACTTATTTATATAATCTTGTGCCTTAGTTACCCATTCATACCTCATCACAAGTTGACATCAAATGATTTTGAATAAAAACCCGAAAGGAAATTTTAATTTTTTTGAATTTGGAGCCAAGGGGGACTCATTCACCACCCATGGTGAATGGGTCCCACCTAGGACCTGAAAATATGTGTTAGTAATTATGTTGTATTTAATGTTATTTGTTAGGCTAACATTCAAAAATACACTCAATTAAGCCTTATAAGGGAATAAAGGGACCAAATAAAGCATAAGAAAGAGATAAATAGTGAAGTTATGCCTAGAGAAGCATGAAATCTATCTCAATGCCTTGCATCATCCACAAAAGGAAATCACAAGAAAAGACAAAGTAAAAAAGAAAAGAGACGATTTGGGTCAACATGGAAGAGACATAGGGTGTCTCAATGCTTTGCATCATCCCCAAAAAGAAAACACAAAAGAAAAGAGGAAAAGATAAGGACCTTTTGGGTCAACATGGAAGACATAGGGCATCTCTATGCTTTGCATCATCCGCAAAAGGAAAACATAAAACAAAAGCGAAAAAGACAATGCAACACAAATAGAGGAATAGAGGGACAAATAGAAGAAGTATACAAAGAGAAGGAAAAATCAAACACACGATACAGGGGAACACAATACAAACATGGAAATGAAAAGAAAAAGAGAAATGCAAAAAGGCTAGATAGGCAAAGGAAAATCAACCATCTAACAAGTCATCTGCCTCCCAATTATGTTCAGTGTAATGCGAGGGTGGTTGACTGTCCAAAGGGAGAATTGCAAGTGCCAAACTAGGAGTTGTACTAGGTTTTTCACTTGGTGGTGAGGATTTATCTATTGAGCTCATTGTAGGTGAAAATAAAGACTTTAGGTCATTGTGCACTTCTTCATCTATTTTGGCAATCTATGCAACATCATCATCATCAAGATTAATGATGATGGGAGGACGAAGGGTGATTTCTAAGGACGGATGGAGAAAAATTTGTGGTTGTTGGATTTGTTTATTTTGTTGTCAAAGTTGCACTGGACTATCTTGTGGTGGGTCAGGAGAAGGAGGGTGGTCATCTATTACTTCTATCAAAGGTGGAGGTTGATTTTATTTATTTTCTTCTACACGAGATTGATGAGCAAGGAGACGATAACGATGCCTATGTTCCCTAGCACCGCGGTTTTTTTTAATTCTATTTTGGAGTTGTTGAGGTGTAAGAGTGGATTGAGTCATCATAGGTTCTTTTGCTTCTGAAGAGGGAAGAACAAAAGAAACTGAAGAAGACAGATCAACCACTTTCTCTTTGGCTTTATACACTTGTTTAATGCGAGGAGGCATGACAAGATTGGTTTCACATTCCTATGGCCATTTAAATGATGGCGGGGAATTATGTAGGGGTTGTTGTTCATGAGGTTGTATGGTTTTCTCAATATCAGACTCAGGCTAAAGCATGGTTTCAATAATAGGATGTGTGGAAGTGGATGGGGATGTGTTATGATGAGACAATTCGGCTATCTTTTTGGCTTTGAACTTTTGATAGGCTATGAAAAAGAAGTCCTTTCAAGGGGTGATGGGTTCCATGGGTTTAGGCCAAAAGGAACCTAATGAAAAAATACCTTTAGAAAATAAGGGGTTAAAGCCACTATGGTGTATGGTAAATATTTCATTGTCATGTGGAAAATTCAAAAACTTGTTAACCACTGATGGGACCACTTTCAATGAGTGAAGCCAAGGGTGGCCTAGCCGCAAACGAAATTGGTTGGATTGTCGAATAATTGAAAATGTTACCTCCAAAGTTTTAGGTCCTATCCATAAGGGGAGTACGATCAATCTGATCGTAGGGCATGCAAAACCAGTATGTCTTAATCCATGCAGTTGGTTTATTATAATCATCTTGATATAGATCACGTAATACTAGGAACTCCTCTGTGATCACGTTCTCACCACAAGCAAGATCTATTAATATCGCATTAGTGGGATTATCATAGATTTGGCGAGCTATGTAGAGAGGACCATCAAAAAGTTTTTGTAGTATGTCTTTAGTAGAAAAAGTGATATCAAGAGATTTAGTGGTTTGGCCCTTACAAGGGATAACATCTATCGTAGCTACAATTTTATCCATAGGACTATCTTGGGTAACAGTTGGAGTTGTATCATGTTGTTCATTATGTGTATCAACATTTTGTTGGAAAAATAAGGAGAAACAATTGAGAGGGGGGGTGAATCAGTTGTCACAGAATGTTTAAACCTTTTCAAACTTTACTTTTAAACTCAATCTCATATATGATGAATAAACAATAAACCATAAACATTCAACACATCATAAACACAGAGAACACCAAGATTTTTTTTGTGGAAACCCTGTTAGGGGAAAAACCACAGTGGATGTTAGTCCAAAAAATTATACTCTGTTAAAATTATAATGAAATATATAATGGGAATGCACATGCATTCAAACACACTGCCTAGAGCTCACTGCTCAAATACAAGAGGGCTCACTGGCCAACACAGATTTGGATTAAAACCATCCAGATTGTGAACTAAGAAAATAGCTTCTTCAAAAGCCTGATTATAGTTCTAGTTAAGCACATAAAACCTTCTTCACACTTCATTCAAATTTATTCTCACTCTATTGTGCAATCAAATGATTCAGACACTATTCACACATCTGCATTTTCTCTAGCATACATTCTCTCTTATGCACACACTAACTTTGCTAAAACAATTGCTATTATATATCTGCAACAAGGAATTACATTAACAACCTAGTTGGCCAGAAATATGATTTTTTTTTCAATGTCAGTTAATATCATGATAAGACCCAAAACAATATCCTCGAGTGCTCCAAACATTAAAATTTTAATCTCCAAGGATCCACAACACATTACACCCATCATGTCAGACAAGAACATGAAAACCCGAACATACCGAGAAAAATCTTCAACCATGAGCACACCAATTAACGTGAATGTACAACAAAGATAGAGCATGATCTAGAAACATCCACAGACACCAAGAAACAATAGAGAAACATCCAAATCAACTAGAATTACTAGAATTATACCAACTTTAATCAAGAACACTGACAAAGACCACATAAACACTATCAGAACATAGATCTTCATAATTTGAGCAAATCTTCACACGGACCTCTGAAACTTCTGGTGGATGGACTAGATACACTCAACAATAAACCTTTTAGCCTACAAAAATTGATCTTCAACATATAGAACAAGACACCTTCGTGACCTTCATAGTTCCACTGAGAACCTACAATACTTTCTTTTATAATTTTCTCAATATCCTCACATATCCAGCCTTCAATACATCAAATGCTAATAGTGTTGACATCAATGACAACCACATATCAGCAACATAACCACAACATCCAACAATCTCCCCTTTTGGAATTTATGGCAACACATGATGTGAAAAACACCATCAACCCAACTCTCAATCAACACTTACTCCTCCTTAGATTCTGACTCTTCTTCCTTGACTTCTTCTGCAAGATCTTCTCCCCACAAGAATTTTTACTCTAGATAAGCAACAATTTTTCACATGACTCTTCTCCCCCTTTGACATCAATGGAAAAGATAAACATTATCTTTCCACATACAATCTCTGAACCACATATCTACACATATGACTACTCCCCCTGAGTAGCAGCCACATAAACATCAATCTGGATCAAGAAATATTTATGAAGCACACAAATTGATGCAAGAAAAATGCATCTTTAGTTCAAATTAGAAGGGGTAATTACCCCTAGCATCCCTCTAAGATACTCAAAATTAGATCCTTTGGAAATGACTTGGTAAAAATGTCTGTAATTTGTTCTTTGGTAGGTACATACTCTAGTCTGACTTCTTTCTCACTCACTTTTTCTCTTAAGAAGTGAAACTTGATTGATATATGCTTGGTATTATAGTGTAGCACCAGATTCTTTGATATGTTTATTGTACTTGAGTTGTCACAGTACATGGCAATAGGTTCATCATATACTACTCTGATATCTTTCAACATCTGTTTCATCCACATCACCTGAGTATAGTTGTTTGCAATGACAATATATTTTGCTTCAACAGTAGATAAAGAAATGAAATTCTACTTAAATTGCTCAACCAAGACACCAACTTCTTCCCTAGGAAGAAGGAACCACCACTTGTACTCTTTTCGTCAGCTACATCTCTTGTCCAATCTGCATTAGTATATGCATTCAAAGTAAGATCATCATCCTTAGGATACCAAAGCCAAAAATTAGCAGTTCCTTTCAAATACCTGAAGATTCTCTTAATAACAGTCACATGAGACTCTTTTGGACTAGCCTGAAATCTAGCAACCATACATACAACATTTATAATGTCTGGTTTGGTCTGAGTTAAATAGAGAAATCCAACAATCATCGACCTATATCTTTTTTGATTTTCCTTAGGAGAATCGTCATTCTTTGTTAACTTACACCCAGTTACCATGGGAGTACCAACAGGTTTGGAGTCATCCATGCCAAACTTCTTTAGTAGTTCTCTCACATATTTTGACTCAGATATGAAGATCCCCTTGTCTAACTGAGTAACTTGTAATCCTAGAAAGAACTTCATCTCTCCAATCATACTCATCTCAAATTCACTCTTCATTTCATCAGCAAACCTCATACATAGATTATCGTCTCCTCCAAAGATAATGTCATCAACAAAGACCTCAATAATTAATTCTTTATCATGATCCAATTTGAAATATAAGTTGTTGTCAGTAGTACCTTTATTGAATCCAAGCTTCAATAAGTATTTGTCTAATCTAGCATACAAGGCTTTGGGGGCTTGCTTGAGTCCATATAGAGATTTCTTCAATAAAAAAACCATGTCTTCTTTGCGAGTTAGTTAAAATCCATTAGACTGTTGAATATATACTTCTTGCAGCTCACCATTTAGAAAATCTTACTTCACATCCATTTGATAGAATTTATAGTTCTTGTATGTAGCATAAGCAAGAAATAACCTTACGGCTTCAATTCTAGCAATAGGGGCAAAGGTTTCTTCAAAATCAATACCTTCCATTTGTGAATACCCTTTACATACCAGTCTTTCTTTATTCTGGACCACTTCACCTTGTTCATTCAACTTATTCCCAAAGACCCATTTAGTACCAATCACATTCTTGTCTTTTGGTCTATGAACAAGTATCCATGTATCATTCTTTTCAATTTGCATCAATTCTTCCTTCATAACTTCCATCCAATGTTCATCATTGTAGGATTCTCTGACATCTTTCGGTTCAATCTTGGAAATCAAGCAATACTCTTCTACAATCTTTCTTCTAGTTTGCACACCTTTATTCTTATCTCCTATAATTTGATTTTCAAAATGATTTAGCTTTACATACCTTAGAGTTTAGGATTCTCTCAAACTTTTAATTCTTTTGTTCTTTCTTCTACATTTGCACTTGTCTTTGCTTCCTGACTATCTTGATTTACCAAAAAAAATTAAAGTTTTCTTACCAGAACATATGGCGCAATTTGAAGTTGATTTTGTGTCTGAAAATTCTTCCCGTTGTTTGTATTGCCTTCATCTAAATCATATCCACAATATTTGGTTGATTTAGCAGAGTCCTCATAAACTTTGACATTTGCACTCTCAACCATTTTTCTTAATCTTTTGTTATAGCACCAGTAAGCGTTGCTTCTACTAGAGTAACCTAGAAAGATTCCTACATCACTTCTTGCATCAAACTTTCCTATATCATCATCTCTCTTAATGTAACACTTTCTTCCAAAGATCTTGAATTATTCAGTAGGCTTATAACCAAACCATAGTTCAAAAGGAGTCTTACCAGAATTGCCATTTACTTTTACCTGGTTCAAAGTATACACAACTTGATGTTTCTTGCTACTCATTAGATGTGAGGCACATTTCCTTCAATCATCATTGTTCTACTTGGCATCAAGAATTGTTTTGTTCTTTCTCTCCAATAACACCATTTTGTTGAGGGTTCAAGGGAGTAGATAGTTATCTCCGATTCCATGCTCTTCACGAAGAATTAAACTCCTGGAGGTGAGCTCACCACCTTTGTCCCTGTGCCAGCATTTTTATTTTCAAACCTTTCCACATTTTCTACCATAGCTTTGAAACTTTTTAACTTTTCTAATGCTTCACATTTTTCTCTTAAGAAAGAAACCCATATCATTCTAGAATAATCATCAATAAGCAACATAAAGTACCTTTCACCATGGAGACTTTTGAATCTGGAGGGACCACATAGATCAGTATGCACTAGCTCTAGGAATCCATTTGAATGATGATGTTTGCTCTGAAAAGAATCTCTAGTCTATTTTCCCATTTGACACTCTTTGCAATTTGTGCTAGCGGGCTTCACTAGCTTAGGTAGATCTCTTACTGCTTGAGTGGAACTTATTTTGACAATGTTATCAAAATTCACATGACACAAACTTATATTCCATAACCAACTTTCATCTACTTGAGAAATTAAACAACTTTCACTGGCAGCATTCAGGTGAAAAATATTACCTTTTGTCTATTTACTTGAGGCAATTACATTTCTAGAACTTCCATATATCCAGCATCTTCCATCTTTGAACCGAAGATCATATCCCTTGTCCACCATCTATCCAACACTTAACAGGTTGTGCTTCAAGCCTTCAACATAAAGAACATCATTAGTATTATGCTCACCACTAAGACAAATGGGTATGTGCAGGATCATCATGGAAAAAACAAGCCCTTAAGTGGCAAAA